>BJCM01083700.1:0-30817 GCA_018326385.1 Flaveria bidentis | reverse complement strand
TTTACGGCTTCACATATTTGAGTTGTGGATTTTTGCCTTATATTATATTTATAAAGTCATGGAATTGCTCACCAGCATACATGTTGACAAAACATATTTTATGCAATGCTACAGGGTTGATTATCGGTTGATTGAAGATTTAAAGACGTTACTTTATTTTGGACCGTTAGGTTATTAGTTAAGAACTATTTATTTTCTTGTATTTGTAAAAACATGTTATGAAATGAATGAGTTGATTAAATATTGTCACTTTAATAGTGTCGTGTGCATTTGAACAATCTTAGTTGCGCCCCAGCATGTTCCGCCGCTTTGGTCGGGGTGTGACATTTTAGCTCTCTATTCTAAACGGTAACTGATCCTTATATATACGAATTAGGCCTAACAACCTTTAACAAACTATTTACAATTTACCCCCTTTATGTTTAGTAAACATATCTTCTGAAGGTAAACTTTACTTCTAAAGTTAAAGGAAATACTTCCGAAGCTTAATATTTCTTCTTCCGAAGAGTATACACCACTTCTTCCGAAGCCAGCACTCTTCTTCCGAAGTATTATTACACTTCTATGATCAACTCTAACTTTCCACAATCTCCACCTTTAGAGTATGCATCATAGAATACCAATAATGATGTTAACCAATACCAAGCTTTGTAACACAAAACTCAAACTTAGAACCTTGCACCACCTTTGTAAGAATATCTGCAAGATTCTCATGTGTCCCAACTTGCTTTACTATAACTTCTTTATTGCTAATCACTTCCCGAATAAAATGCAGTCTAACATGAATATGCTTAGTCCTTTCATGAAAGAAACTATTCTTAGAAAGTTGTACAACACCCTGATTGTCATAGAACACCACTGTATCAAACAATCTCACCCCTAACTCAGCAACCGGTCTTTGTAACCATAATGACTCCTTTATAGCTTCAGTTAGTGCCATATACTCTGCTTCGGTAGTAAACAATGCAACCACATGCTGCAACTGAGCTCTCCAGCTTACCATAAAGCCATCACTCTAAACATATAACCAATGATAGATCTTCCCTTGTCAAGATCTTTTGCAAAGTCAGAATCAACATACCCTTCAACTCTATCTTGATCATCACCTTCCTTCAAACCAAAGACCTACCCCCAATCTTTAGTATATTGAAGATATCTACGAATCCATTTAACCGCATCCTAATGAACCTTCCCAGGTGATGAGATAAACCTGCTAACCAAACTCACATCATATGCCAAATCAAGCATGGTGCATATTATTAGATACATAAGACTTCCCACTACATTTGCATATGGAACATTTTCCATATATATCAACTCATCTTCAGTTAAGGACTGTCTTCCATGGACAACTTAAAATGAGCCTTAATAGGAGTTTTAACAACCTTGCACTTATGCATACCATAGAGTTTCTAGACTATATTTGCATAAGAAGTCTGTGACAACTTCAACTGTCTAGAACTCCTATCTATAGCAATCTCCATTCCCAAAATCTTTCGAGCATTACCTAGTTTTTTCATTTCAAACTCCATCATGAGTAACTTCTTTGTAGCTTCAATCTCATCTTGCACCTTGCATGCTATCAGCACTATCATTTACATACAACAACAAATACAAATAATCTCCACTAGAACACCTCCTATGATAAACACAACTATCATAGTCATTCCTAGTGAAACCATGAGTCACTACAAACTCATCAAACCGCTTGTACCACTGCCTTAGTGACTGCTTCAGACCATACAAAGACCTCTTCAACAAACGCACTTTATCTTCTTTGCCTTGAACCTCAAAACCTATAGGTTGCTTTATATATATCTTTTCTTTCAAGAACCTATGTAAGAAAGTTGTCTTAACATCTAGTTATTCCAACTCTAGATCAAAAGAAGTTGTGATAGAAAAAATTATACGAATAGAAGTATGCTTCACCACTGGTGAAAAGATCTCATTATAGTCAATACCTTCCATCTGAGTAAATCCTTTAAATACCATCCGATCTTTGAGCCTGGGACCCTCAATGCCAGGAACACTATCCTTGACTTTATATAGCCACTTACAAGCTACTAGCTTCTGATCTACTATCTTATAAACCAATTCCTATGTTTTGTTCTTTTCCAGGGAATTCATCTCCTCAACCACAACATCATACCATCTATCACTTTCATCTAATGACATGGCCTCAGTAAAATTCAATGGCTCATAGATACTCTCCTCCTCAACAGTTGTGAAAGCAACAACAGACACATCATGATCGTGCATGTATCTGATAAGAGCTACAACATTTCTTCTAGGTCTATCTTTTGCAATGTTATATGTAATATGAGGTTCATGATTCACTTCACCTTCAGTCCCACTGCTTGACCCAGCAGCCCTGTCTGAATCATCCTCATACTCTACCTCAATCTCAACTTTCTCTGGAGACTGAGATCAGATGTTAATACCTATCACATCCTTATATAATAAGCCTTCTTGGAACTCTACATCTCTACTTACAATTACCTGAGATCCTTCTCCTTCTAACCTCCATATTGTATATCCCTTGACACCCTCAGGATACCCCAAAAAAACACCCTTTTGAGCTCTTGCATCAAGTTTGTCCTTATTAACATGAAATTAGACCACTAACCTTGCAAATGACTACAGTCAGACTTAACTCCTGTCCACATCTGCATAGGAATTTTCATATCCAAAGCTCTAGATGGAGATCTATTAATCAGATAAGCTGCAGATGTAACTAATTCACCCAAGAAACCTTTTGGAAATCCAACATTAATCCTCATGCATCTAAGCCTTTCCAGCAAAGTCTTGTTCGTCCTCTCAGCCAACCTATTTTGTTGGGGAGTACCAGGTACATTAAGATGCCTGGCTATCCCATGAGTTTTACAAAACTCATTGAACTCACTATTACAAAATTCCAGCCCATTATCAGTTCTTAACTTCTTTACCTTCCTCTCACTCTGAGTTTCTACTAGTCTTCCACTCTACAAACTTCTTAAAAGCTTCATTCTTATGCTTAAGAACATACACCCAAACTCTCCATGAGTAATCATATTTAATGGACAAGAATTAACTAGCTCTACCTAGAGTACTAGTTCTGGCAGACCCCCATAGGTCAAAATGTACATAGTCTAACACATTAGTAGATATGTGCTTACCAATCTTGAACTAAACTCTCTTACTTTTACCCAAAACACATGTCTCACAAAAGCCTACATCATTCATCTTAAACTCACTAATGATACCTTGTTTTCGTAACTCAATAAGACCATATTCACTCAGATGACCAAATATCTTATGCCACACCAAAGAGCTATCACTCTTAGTAAGCACCATACAGACACTTTCATGCACTGGAGATCCCTCTAATCTATATGTATTATTACTCCTTCTACTACTAGTTAACAATACCAAGGAACCCTTAACAATTATAGCCTTACCATCTTTCAACCCAACATAATAGCTTGACTTCTCAAAAGTCTCTAGTGATAACAAACTCTTTTTTAAACTAGGAATATACCTGACATCACTAATATCAATCTCAGTGTCATTACGCAACTTAAATGTTACAATACCTGACCTTAGAATTGTAGATAGCCGATCATCCCCAAGCTTTACTTCACCAAGATCTTCCATCTTCAACTCTTTAAAAACTCTTTGACAGGAGTCATATGGAAAAAACATCCTGAATCAAGTATCCATTCACCCATTTCAAAACATCAAAGCTATCATAGCCATCCATAGATCCTTTGGATACATGGCTAGTTTGTCCTTTTATCGAACTTGACTCAGCTCCCTTCTTCCTCATCTCTGGACAGTCTTTCTTGAGACATTTATCCGAATTGCATACATAGCACCTTCGTTTGGTTCTCAATCTTGACCTAGCTTGACTCTTGCCTTTTGAGAACCTCTGTTCTGGCCTCCCACACACTAACAACCCATCACTTGAATCTTTTTGTACATCACTTTTTTTCTTCAATTCCTTTGAATTCATGGCTGCAAGAACCTTTGCCATTGATAATGTCTCTCGATCGTACATCAAGGTATCAACAAAATGTTCATATGACTTTGGCAACGAAGTCAAGAAGATGATGGCTTGATCTTCATTTTCTAATTTCGTGTCAATATTTTCAAGATCCAAGATAAGTTTGTTAAACTCATCTGTGTGATCTTTTAAAGTCTTGTTTGTTGCCATATGAAACATATACAGTCGTTTCTTCAGATACAGTCGATTTGCCATCGACTTCGTCATGTACAAACTTTCATGTTTTGACCAAATTCCGGCAGCCGAGTCTTTCTTCGACACTTCTCGAAGTACCAGATCTCCCAAGGACAAAATTATCGCACTGTGCGCCTTTTCCTAGATCTCACGTTTTTCTTTCTCTGTTAAATCCGCCGACAAATTTTCCCGCCCTGCGAGTACTCCCATCAAACCCTGGTGTACAAGCATTGCTCGCATCTTAACACGCCATAACCTGAAATCATTCTTCCCATCGATCTTTTCAAAATCGAACTTCATGGACACCATCTCTGATTCTTCAATTTCACTTCTGATCACCACCGTGATCACCTTCTTTCTTTAGTTGAACCAAACTTGGCTCTGATACCAATTGTTGTAAAACTAATCAAAGAAAGAATAATATTGAAGAACAAATTCATCACTAAATGATTCAATTGTTATTGAATATTAAGAAAAGTTAATACACTATGAAAACTATAAAATATGAATATTTTAGCTCTCTATTCTAAATGGCAACTGATCCTTGTATACACGAATCAGACCTAACAATCTTTATCAAACTATTTATAATTTACCCCCTTTATGTTTAGTAAACATATCTTCTGAAGGTAAAATTTACTTCTGTAGTTAAAGGAAAAACTTCTGAAGCTTAATCTTTCTTCTTTCTAAGAGTAAACACCACTTCTTCCGAAGCCAACATTTTTCTTCTGAAACATTATTACACTTCTATGATCAACTCTAACTTTTCACAGGTTGCTTTAAATAAATAGAATCATGGTGGTAATACAGTGTACTCTTCAACCGAAAATTGTGAGTATGAATCATGTAGAGTTCATGTCTGGTAATTTTAAAAGTAGAATAAGTATAAAGTAAAAAGTGTATGTGTTTATCAGTCAAATAAAAATACGTAAATAGATCATTTTTGAATCTATGTTTAGGGTTGATCATTGGTGTTCTATATAAAACTTTTCTTATCTTCCAAACTTTTCTTGTCTTTCACATATTTGGTCTTAAGTCTGAGTGTAGACAACGTCTGCATTTCTTTCTTTAAATGTAAGATTTTGTCAAGTCATTTCTAGATCAACGCTATATATTATATATCTTTGGCTTAGTTTATAAATGATGTGTTTACATAAACTTGAATATAAATGGATATGTATGCCTATTATAGACGTGAATCTATAAAGTGTGACATGTTCGTTTTGTTTAAATCTGACACGATTGATTCACAATCAAATGACCCACCATCCTCTCTTTATCCATCATTCTTGATTTCCTATTCGACTTGAATATTTATTGTGATGTTTTAAAATATAGGATGCAATTATGTATTTATAAATTTTAATTTCTAAATTTAATAATTTATCCCATACTAATGTAGGATCTTAATTAATATGATAAAAGTGTATGATATTATTGTTGTTGCATAAGCTCTAATAGTGCCATTGGACTTTCACTATCTTATCATATAGATGTTTCATTATTGCATTATTCACACTCCCATACCGATGCTTTGTTGGTAACGTGCATTTTGAAGCATCAACTTCACTTGTAGGGCTAAACTATGTATTCTTGAGGTCCACCTATATGTCCTTCTACAAGGTTTTGTATGGATAACTTTTTTTTAATTATATATGTTTATTGATAATTTATGTCCTAGAATATATTTGATAAAATCTTAAATGGGATATTTGAAATGTTGATAAATACTATTTTCATAGTAGAAGTCGGGTACTCTCATTAACTAGAAATCCTAGCATCGCACATATTAAATCCCGACCATTAAAAAAAACTACATCAAATTTGATCAGATGAGCTAAAGAGATCTAAAAGTGAATAATGAACATATTTAGTGGATCTTGCATGTTAAATTTTGTTAATTATAGTCTTCGAAGAAACATACAATGGTAATTTTTGAGTCTTTTTAGCTTTGGTTGTGAATTTAGTTTTTATTGTTTTTCTGTATTTAACCCTCCAGAAGGTCAATAGCCCCTCTCAAGTTGTATTTAACCTTCATGTATAGGTCATTTGATCAACATAAACTATATTTTATTTCATTCAATGTTTTATAGAATATTAATAATGTGTTGCAAGTTTAATAACGAGAAGCTTAAATAAATTATGAATAACATACTTGCTTTATTTTAGACTTTCAACTACTTTTCTATATTCAGAACTTACTCTCACAAACAAAAACGCTATCAACATCGCTTTAAATTTCCAACTCTCATTTCTAAATCATACTCTTTTTGTTTAAATTTGAATTTTCCAACTTTAATTATTGGATAGTGATATATTATCTAATATCTCAATACATACTAATTGTCTTTTATATTATCTTTTTGGAATTTATTATTAAATTGTACTTACAAAATTTAGTTTTGATAATCTCACATAAAGCAATGCTATTTTAGTTTACTTCTAATTACTAATTCTTTTTTATAATTAAGTCTAGAACCATATACCATTTGGAATTATATATGTTCTAAAATTATTTAAAAAATTTAAAACTTCTTACTCTCAAAATCTAACATATCACTTTAGGGTTTTTGTTGACAAATCATTTTTCAACCGCTTTTATCAGTTTTAACATCAATTATCAGTCAACCGACTTTAACAACAAGTCAAATAACTTTAATGTAGTTACTACATCTGAGTTTATATATAATACTACTAGGTTATAGACCTGTGTAAATACACGGATAGAATAACACAAAATATAATATTAGCAATATTAAAATTAAAGTTGAAAGAAAAATATAAAGTTGTAGAAATATGAGATAAATGAAGAATATTAGTTGCGTACAAAGATAAATAATAAAAATAAAATTGAAATTCACAAATCTGAAAATACTTCTTTATACACAACATTTGTGGTTTTGTTGGTAATTTTACCGTCTTTATCAAGTATCAAGAGCTTTAATCCATCTATGCTTTTAACTATGGATAACGCCACATATAGTTAACCATGTGCAAACACCGGTTGCTTTAGGTACGAACCCACCCGACAAAGCGATTGACCTTCACTTTTGTTTATGGTCATGGCAAAACATACAGCTAGAAGAAATTATCTTCTTTAAAACTTAAATGGAATCCTTTTGCCTGATGGTATTAGACGGAATCTAGGGATAAATGTTCGAGTGCCAATATTACTACCCGATATTATTTGCACTTCAATAACATGATTGCCAAGCGGCAAAACTTGTAGCCGAGTTTCATTGAATAAACAATTTCTTTTATTAATATTTCTTAATAACATCACCGGAATACCAATCTTTAGTATTAATTTATGGTTTGACAACCTTAAAAGTTTAAGTTCATTCAGGACATCGGGAGAGAATAAACTTAGATCAAAATTATCATGAACATACTCTGTCAGAACTAAGGTATTCTTTTTCTTCCCCTGGAAACATTAAAAGCAAGTGGTCATTAATCTCTTCCACGACTTCATTTGTAGGAGCAATAAATTCTGAAGGATGTATGGATACATAAAATCAATAAGAGACGAAATAGGATCATATGAGTTAGTAATCAAAAGATCATCAAGTATGTTTATAACTGACTCACCATCATTACAACAACCAACTTTTCCTTCACTTAAATTCAACAGCCATTCTGCATGGATCTTTGTTTTTTGAATATTAGCTGATGTACCACTTGCACTCAACCTCATGTTTTTAGTCAATCTTAAGACTTTACAATGATGTCAAATGTAGGAAGAGCTTAACGACGCATTGACAATGTCTTGTCTACTACCGTTTGGGACAAACGGTAGTATTTGCCTAAAGTCACCTCCAAAGACAATAACCTTACCTCTAAATGGCATTTCATTGTTTGGAATGTCATCGGTAGCGAATATCTCTTAAGAAGCTATCCAAGGCTTCAATCCATGCTTGTGAATCATTAGTGCTTCATCTCATATAATCAACTTTGTTGAGATTGAAATAAAGCATGAAGCATGAAACTTTACTCTTACTTACCAGAGAACAACATCAAAAAATCACAAAACTCAACAAATTATAAGGAAAAACAACACCAAAGAACAATCGAAACAAACACCTTGGAATTTATTTACATTCAAATAAAGCATGAAACTTGATTCTTACCGTAAAAAACCAACAGTAAACGTCAATTGAAGAGCACAATAAGATCAGTTACGACCCGTATGAAGTCAATTGAAAATCACCAATGTGACTTAACTTGAAGGAAACATGTAATCAACTAATGAGATGCATGTTAAAATTCAAACATATATCTATCAAATCAACTTTTCATATATAATACTATAAAAATATAAGATAATAAGCATATCTAATACCCTGAATAAAAAGTAAACTCACTTTAACAACACTTACAATGTGATGTTTAAGGGGTGAAACAATATGAATATATTCAACGTGATAAATTCTGGAGAACAATCACCCAAATTTAATTTTCAGATGCATTCATATTTGATTAAATTATGTTGTTCACCTGATGTAAATACATACTTAAGAAGCAAGCATAGACTCATATCAAGCATCAGATACACACTTGCAAAAGAAGCATATGTATCTTTTTTTCCGATCAAAACAGAAGAGAACGTTAAACCCAATTCCAATCCTACAAAACAAAAATCTTTTATTATCGAATTCAAAACCAAAAACAAAGAGCTTTAAACCAAAAGAAAACACTAATTCTTTTACACAATAATAAACAATTTTACTAATAAATGAAGAATTCTAAGGACTAAGATTAATCAGATATACATGTCAAAACTCTTCTTAGATCAACAAATCAAAATGCATTTTATCAATGACATAATCTTGGGACAGGATAGTGATTATTTAGATAAACTTCATGCTTTACAATTCAAGTACAACAACGTCAGAACAATATGCTAACAAATTATAGCTTAATGTTTTCGGATAAAAGCATGTAGATGCAATCACAAAGCCGAAGCCTAGGTAACTCAAAGGTGGAAACCATAACAAATTCGAATTATTAGAAGTATTACAATCAAAATTGTACCCATTGGAGTACTCTCTATTTGAAACATAAACTCATTGAACATAAACTTATTGAATAAAACTAATTGTGTTGTTAAGTAAACTTTAATAATCTTTTATACAAAAAAAATATTTTGACCCATCATGTTACGTGTTTTCACCTTTACCTTGGCATAGTTGATAACTTTATAACCACATCCTTACATATATATAATTTATCAAGAACCCTTTGCAATGTTCCTTAAATTATTTATGAACATCACAACACTCATCCCATTTTGAAAAGAAATCAGTAATAAAGACAAATTCTCAACATATGATATTAAGAACAAATATACTTCATCAATCTCCAATAATAACATAGACTAAGTATCAATATCAGATACTAATTTGGCAATCTCAAATGAACTCTGGATTTCTCAAGCAAAATTTTAAAACAACAAAAGATCATCAATGTCAATCAGAGCTACATACTAATCAAGTAATCAAAGATGCATACAAATTTTTAGCAGGTAATCAACCGGAACTAATTAGATGCATAAGATTATTGGCGATGGATGTTTAAAGGATTGCTATCAACTAGAAGAGGGTTTTACAGATCTATACCTTCGGGATTAACATTGCATCGATCTATAGGGTTTGAGTTGAAATCAAGAGTTGGTTGAACCAATTTAGGGTAGAAAAACCAACAGTAAACGTAAATTGAAAAGCACCAAAGATCAATTGCTTGAAATACCCGCATGAAGACAATTGAAAAGCACAATAAGCATACCTTTTTGGACGAAATTCCAGTAAATTGAAGAAAGACGATGGGTGTTCAAAGGATTGCTATCGATTGGAAGATGGTTTTACAGATGTATACCTTGAAATTAAAATTGCACAGATCTATAGGGTTTGAGTTGAATTAGGGAGTTGGTTAAACCAATTTAGGGTTTAGAATTGAAATCGGAGAAAATTATTTAATTAGTTATTAACTTTAACTAGCAGATGATAGATTTATTAAATTGGGCGGAAAAACAAAAAGGAGAAGCAATGTGGGGATGCCATGTGTCCCATAGATGTAAAGGTTTATTAGTATAGATATTAAAATTGAGTGGATGAAACAAGTTAAATAATATAAAAAACACGTCAAAAAATTTAAACCTAGTTTTTATAATGTAAACTTGTAAGAAGTATGATTTGTACATAATAAATTACTACCTATCCATTATGTATGATACTAATATTGATCCGATTCACAAAGCATAACAATACATATAGTATGTGAAGTAAATGGTAAAGGGTACAATAATCACCTCTATATATTATTGGCTATGTGTTTAAAAATTTTGGAGCTAATTTTATGCCATATGATGATGAAATTATTAGTAACTTATTACTATAGTAATTATAATATATATATATATATATATATATATATATATATATATGTATGTATGTATGTATATATGTATATAATCTAATTCATAACCTATGTGTAAGAGGATGTATAGTTTTGTTATATTTCCTTTTACCCTTAGTAGATTGTGTATAAACTATTAAGGCAAGAGTTCACCATGTGAGTTGCTATGGCTCATTGATTCTTGTCAATTTGGCCAATGGTCCTTCAATATGGACCATCCAATCCCCTTCTCACCTGCACCTATTTATGTTCATTTCTTTTTGCATCATTTCATGTTAAATATTGATTATTTTCACATAGATTATGCTATGATAACCTTAAATATGTAACCGATTGAAGTTATTTGATCATTTCATGTTCATTATTTATTATTTTCACATAGGTTATGCTATGATAACCTTAAATATGTAATTGATTGAAGTTATTTGCAAGAAGTTATGGGTCTATGAAATCAAGTCTTAAAAATGACTTGATGATAAGAATTACAATAATCTAAGGCTCTATTTATGTATTGCAAAAGGTTACAATGACTTATCATGGCAAGACTCGTGCTTAATACATAAAATAGTTATTTAAAGATGACTTGTTATAGCAATAATAATAATAATAACAAATTAGTAATAATAATAATAATAAATCATATAGAAAAAGGATGGAATATTTCTAGTCTTGTAACACCCAACCTTTCATACTATCAATAATGTCTGCTTTGCCCATGAGGAACTCACGGATTTGTTTTTGGCTGCTCAGGTGAAAACTTTCCAGGAAGGTCACGCATCATTGGATTGTTGTCATCTAAACACGTTAAACTGTGAAGTTCTCCACTTATCCACAGCTAAGGTGAGTAAAAAACCAAAATAACCAAACCGTAACCAAAATAACCGACGCAACCGAATCGATAAAACCGAAACCACTAGAAATCAGATGGTTTGGTTTGATGATTTTTTAAAAACC
Organism: Flaveria bidentis; assembly: GCA_018326385.1. NCBI lineage: Eukaryota > Viridiplantae > Streptophyta > Magnoliopsida > Asterales > Asteraceae > Flaveria > Flaveria bidentis. The sequence continues at coordinate 19,236 of BJCM01083700.1, read as the reverse complement.
GGATTTTTCGGTTCGGTTTTGGTTTTGTTTGTAACAAAAATCGAACCGAAACCATATAATCAAACTTGTAAATTTAGAGGTGTAATCATATACTTATAAAAATTATTAACATATTAGTTACTTATTTAACTTGTGTTATCTAAAAGAGATTAAATATTTAGGTTTCAAGAATAACTTTTAATTTTTCTTAAATTGATAGATTAAAATATTTTATTGAATATATTGTTTTTATATTTTATGAATTGCATTTAATTTTAATGTCAACTAAATTATAAAAATATATAGATTATATTTAGAGATCAACAAAATAATGTAAGGTTAAAATTTTTTGCTTAAATTCATTACTTTAAAACATTTTTAATGTAAAACTGGAAAAAAACCAAAACCAAACCGAAACCGAAGTTAAAACTGAATCTGAATGGTTTTAAAAACCTATTAAAACTGAAACCGAATGGTTTTAAAAACCTATAAACCGAAATATCAGTTTTTGGTGTCGGTTTTAAGCCAAAACCGAACCAAACCGATCATGCACACCCCTATCCACAGCTAATACGTCCAAAACGTGTTATTAATATTAGAGACTGGATAATCCTTATGAAGCATAAATCTTTTCTGTTAACAGTCAATGTGGAATACATATAGGGTGTCACATGCCTTGTAAAAGAAAAATCACAATCAACATCTCATGATAAAAAAAGCTTTATCTTTGCCTATGTAACTGCATTTTCTAGTACGTATTTGTATGAGTTACTATAATCATATTAACGGTCAAATCAAGACTTAGAGGCCAATACAAAGTTATTTTCTCCATCGACTATGACCTAGAGATGCAACTCACATTTTATTTTAAAATTATTTTTACAATAAAATTTACTGAGATGGACCACCACCCCGTTGATCACCTTGGTTCCCTTGATGATCATATATGCACATGGTATGATGGATCACTATACATTATTATTTTTTTAATTTAGGTGTGTAAATCATAAAAAGATTGAATTGATGTGTTTGAGGACGATGGACGTTAGACTATATAAATGAAAATAACTAAAAGATTCAAGGGAAGTGGATGATGATGAATGCCATTTAAAATGTACCCAACTGAAATCAACCATAATGTGGCATTTACATTATGGTCAATGTCACATTCAACAAATCATAATCATAATATCTTCATAATTCAAATGACTTTCATAGCATTAAATTCAATGTTGTGACGACCCGAACCAATTGATGTGATGTCAACTTCTAGTTTTAGTACCTTTTCATTTTTTTTTAAATATGTTTATTCATTCATCATTATTGTTTAAATAAGTTAAAAAGATGATTTCAATTTATAACTTGTTAGATTTAAAATGTTATTATGCACTAAAACTAGGAGTACTGTGAATTCCTTCAAGATATGAAAGAATAACATAAATTAAGTATAAAGTTTATGGCCGGGTATGGTTATAGCATAAACATATTTGTGTTAGCTATGGTCGAACTTTTAGTTGGATGGTTGTGTTGATACTGACTTAATATATTTGCGGCTTGACATGTTTAATTTGTTTATTCTTTTGTGTTTTAAAAAATTATTTAACGATGTAAGTTAAACTCGTTGGGCATTTCATACCTAAATTTAATACAAAAAATAAACACTTATAATGTTTAAACGTAAATATTTATATTTGTTTATAATTTATCTTATACTTTTAGAATATAAATATGAAAATTAAATAATATAAAGTTACTGGTAAAAGAGTTTTGTTTGTGTTAACATGTGAACCTCGTGCAGGTCAGGTCATGTCATGTTCATACGTTTTCCCCCATAACGACCTTTCTAATCACCGTATTCAGATCTAAGAAAGAAGGTTGATGTTTCATAAAGCAAGTATCTCTTTCCAGCCTTGGTCAAACAGCGGCCAGCGGACGCAGGGGGCGTAGCCCGACAAGATTTTTGGGTTCCTTTTAAATTTTCTGGTTCGTTCATGTTTGATTCGTCAACTCCCAAACCTAAATCTTTTAGAATACATTGTTATAGAATGAAGTCAATACAATCTTAAGAATTTTACATATGAATATTAACGTCTTGACTAGAAATAATTATTGAAATAAACAAGTTGTCAAGTTTAAGTTATTCATAAACTCCAAACCTCCAATCTTTACCAAACGTAGTTAATATAATAGGTCTTGAATCATTAAACATATTTAACCTAATAAATAATAAATAATTAACATTTTAACTTTCAACTTTTAAACAATGTTATCTATATCATAACTATAAGAATAAACTAATATTATAACAAATCAAGGCATCTTTATGTCCCCAATGTTTTATAATATTGGACAAGGTTAAAAAGGGACAAATCACCAACCAACTCTAATTAATTGTAAGTAAATTCCCCTTGGTAATTTTAAATATCGTGCTAAACCTAGCAAGCCTCACCAATATTTTTATTTAACACACCTGGTCTTAGAATAAAGATATATACAAGTTCTTATACGGTCGTATAATTGTTCATAATGAATGTATACAGACGCATATAAGTGCTTATATGCGTGTATATATGTTCAAAATAGGCCTGTACGACTGTATATAGATGTTTATGTCACTACAAAAAAAGACTCTCCTGGCCATAAACCTTGTGGTGACGACACTGTTTGATCCTTAGAGATGTCGTTGACTTAGGGTAACTTTGAATTTTAGCTATTCTAGACCTTTTTAGGGTGATCTATTTCTTCGCCATAGAACAAAGAGTCATCTTCATAGCTCCATTTAATTTAATTTTTTATTTATTTATACATGCAAACAAATCAAAAATGCAAATACTCTATGGTCAACATAGGTTAAAAATTTTGTTTTAACTTTTTTTCTGAAATAACTTGGAGGGAAATTAGCATGTCATTATGAAATCCCTATGGCAACAACAAAAAGCGTGGTCATACGAGAGATGTTGAGTGAAAAGTAAAAAAAAAACATATCTTGTTACTAACCATCAAGAAGGTCGTCATCACATCGATGAGAAAATGAAAGCACTAAGTCAACAAATGTGTGAAATGCAAGAATAAATGAATGAATCTGAAAGAAAGCAATCAAATCCCGAAAACGATGAAGATGATGACAATTAGGTCATTAATATTTTTGGTATGTAAAAAACTAAACAAGTTATAATAGTAGTTTCATTATCTTTAGTGGGTAACTTGATAAATTTCCATTTTCTTTTAGTTATTCGCAATATTAGCTTTTGTTTTGTTGTATAATCTATTAATCTGTTTCAAAATTTGTAATATTATAAAACTAGAAAAATAAAATATAGATTGTAAAATAAATATAAAAAATGAAAAAAGTAGAGGCTATTGGAACGACATAGGTTTTACGTTATTTTATTTTATTTTTATAAAATATGAATAACTACATAACCTATAGCCTATAATTGAATTTTTTTCAATTAGAAAATAACATGATAAACATTTTTCGATAAGTCTTTAGTGATGACTTGTCATCGGGATAGATTTGTGTGGTGACAAGGGTTTTGGTGATGATAAGAAATTGATCTATAGCTATAAGTCTTTAACTACTAGGTTTATAGCGAGGACATTGGCATCCTATCACGACTATATTTGCCGTTGTCTTAGCCCTTATTCTTGTAGTATTAGAGCATTCAAAGTGGAGTTCCTACAAATATGTAAGTGTGTTTCTTATTAAGTGATTGTGAGTAAAGAAGAGAGAAAATATTATTATTGGTAACATATTGGTTTGCTCGTGTTTAGTAGAGGTCTCAAGTGTGTGTTCAAGACCCACATCAACGGTTCTAATTCCACTTTGTTTGGACCTATTTTTTATAATAAATGAATAACACTATCTAACATGTTGATTTTTAGTGAAGTTAATTAGTGGGATTTATGTCTCTTTCTTATCTAAAATGTCACATGACACTATTATGTTGCTTTTTAAAATATTTTTCCGCCTAAACTAATATATTATTGGTTTAAACTATACATATTTTTATAGTCAAATAAGATTTAATTTAAAAAAAACTAAAAAGAAAAAAATATTTGTTGATATATTTATATATTTTAGGTTAGTATTATTTTAATACAATTAGTTTTTAATTTTACATGTGTTAATTGTATGTTATATTATTCAAAAAGTATTCGAATGTTTATAGCTTATAAATGTAACTTTTATATTTTTTATTTTTATAATAATATGTAACTTAATCATACAAAATATTTATACATTTATAAATTATGTTGTTTTTATATTTTCAACCCGTGTATTACACGGGTTTACTAAAACTAGTTAAATAATAAAATAAATTGTGCTTAAAACTATTTACTTATTTAGCATTATAGCTTCTAAACTAACTAAAGGAAGTTAATTTTTTTGTCATTCAAAAATAGATACACTTTTTATATTTTAATTAGTTTTGAAAATAAAATATAGACATATTAATAATATTTAATTTGATTTTAGAAATTCCAGATTTAATATTCTAAGTGGTGCAATAACATAATTTTTTTGTATTTCCTCATAAGATCAATATAATTTATATACTTCTTAATTGTGCTAAACTTAAAAAATGATACATATAAAAGCAAGCTAAAGTTAGAATAACAAAATAGAGAGACAATAACTATAATTTCTAAAACTTAGATAAATAGATAATAATAATAATAATAATAATAATAATAATAATAATAATAATAATAATAATAATAATAATAATAATAATAAAACACTGAGATAAATTAAAAGAATTAAACAGTTATAGAGTAGTATATCTGGTTTTGCATTTAACTATTTTATTATGTATAGCTTCATATAATATTCTGTTAGGTCAATGTGTATTATGATTTATTGATTATTGATAGTAAAATACTCTTTATACTCTAGAAATAATCACATACGATGATGGAATTAGTCAAGGGATGATACAACTACATATATATTTTATTTAAATTTTTAAATCTAAAAGAACTTAGAACTTATTTGCACTTTATTAAGTTGGTGACAAAATCTGTATTCTAATTAACACTTTTAAAAATAAAATAATTTTCTGTAAATATTATTTGTATTTTATCTAACAATATACTTTGCATTTTATTTAAATAAAATTATTTAAAAATATATATTTTATGTGATGTTTACTTATCGGGTTTATTAAGTTTTAATATATCTATTATGTAAAATATAATCATAATTTACTCAACTTTATTAAAGTTCAAATTTTGTAATGTTTAAATATAAATTTTGACATCAAATATATACACAAACATATATAGTTTACTGAAGATAATTTATTAATTGAAACATCAACCGTTAAAAATCAAACCAAGTAAAAACGATAACGTGTTTTAAAGATAACTGTATTATTGAGGTTTAACCATGTACAAATGAATGATATTTACATGCTGACACGAGATAATATAATAATTGTACATGATTGCATAATGCTATTACCATTCAACTAGACTTTTGAAAATATTGTTAGTTGACATATTTTTAATGCTCCTGTCATTTTTTATAATGTATTTTGTTTTTTTATCAAGATAACTTATGTGTTACTCAACATTTCAAATGCGACAATGAAATATCATAGTGGTTTCAGGTGAAGCTACCCGGGAGAAGAGGTGGCACTGGCGGTTTTTCCTCGGACGGATATACCACTTCTAGCATCTGGTGACAGAAAATACCCCAGACCGAAGATATTCACCGCTACTTACCGATTGAAGATGTGAGTGAAAAAGAAAAAAGTACTTATTTGGGGGAAACGGAAGAAATTGAGATGACTCTGTGCAAAATGGGAAGAAACAAATATAAAACCAAAGAAGATGAAATAATCTGACATAAAATTGATGAGTCACTCGAAAAAAAATGAGATGATTCTCCGACTACTACTAATTTATCTAAACATTGACAACAATTTCTATAATTTCTTTTATGATACATCAATGTCTAATCCCCAACGTTAGTAGATGATAAGATTGATGCTTTATTTTAGTGACATAGTCCTCTTATATAATTAGTTACATTATTTATTTATTATAATTATTCATTTTTAATATAAAAAAAACCCATGTAACACACATTGATTCCTAGTCTAGTTATTTTTAACATAACTAATAAAAGTTGGTAACTCGTAGAACTTAAATGGACAATGTACTAAAGTCATCCACAATTAGATGCAACTGCCAATTTTATTAAATTATTTCATTTTTTTACACAAGTAATAGCTGTTGTGCAGAAAGGGATCTATGGCATAGTTATGACATTTGTCCACGGAAAAATAATAATAGAAAAAAACCCATAAAGTTGTATTGAGAACATGACAAATGTGAAATTCAAAAGGGATTTTATTAGCTAATTTCTTAATATGTATTAAGACAACTTAGATAAAATAGAACATGCCTTAAACACCATATAATATAAACCAAATAGCCTTTTTGTAATGCTAGTGGAACCTTCACTGGAAGTAGAGGAGTAGTGGGCTACATGAGAGGGTTTGTTGGAGGATTCCATTTATTTACAAATTGATTTATGTGTTCAAAATATACTATAAAATATGTTTGGGGGACAAAATACATTCGACACATGCACCATGATTAGTGTTTCCAAAACCGTCCATTAGCTTAATCCAAAATTAATTTAAATTAAACGGGAAGTTCTTACCTTTCAAGAGCTAAAACCGTTCAAAACTCCAAGTAATAACTCTTTAACAACTTGTATATCTAGGAGTTATAGATCATACATCTTGTTAACATCGACTATTAAAACTCATGATAAAGTGGCATGAGTTGTATTGAACACAAGTTATGATGTTGGTTGGGACCATGCATTGGTTTTGGTTCTCTAAAGACAAAGTTCTTGAAGAAATGGAGTGTGGTAAGCAAGATGCATAAATTCTTGAATTCTTTAATTAGAAAGTGATAGATTTAAGGAAATTGCACCTATGAAATCTCCCAAAACCCCAAAACTATGTTGAACCAATACTCATTCTTCATGCATGAACTTTGCAAAGAAAACAAGTTTCTATAAAATTGGAGCCTTTAAGAAAAGCATGCAATGCTCACAACCCAATAAAATACACTAAATAATTTTTTTAACGGCCAACGAATAAGTTTTATTGTTTTAAGCCTGGTCACCGGGGTAAATCCATTGTCGAAAGGCCACCCACGCTCGTAAACATAGACAACGCTGGTGACCCGGCTCGCCCACCATTCCAAGGGAAACACACCACCTAAAAATCCACTGTGGTAAAACTCATGGCCCACTTGGAGCATATTACGCGTAGTGAGATTCCAACTCATTACCTCCACTTTGTAAAATCATATGGTGTCTTCTTTTAAACCAGTTGATCTAAAACTCATTGGTATTACATGAATAATCCTAATGCATCCGTCTCAAAATCACAATCTTGAAATTTTGAATCTATTTAATCATTTAATAATTAAAAGAGTGGAGTGATTAATAAAAGAATGTGATATATGGAGTCCATTTGTTTTGGTAAATAAATTATGGGTTTTCTATTTACCACAATTCTAATGCTACATTTGTTAGTAAACTGTTTCTCTTTTATTTAGAAAGTCGAATGATTGAATCATACAACATGCAGATATAAATGATTAATAGGAGTATATTAGTTCTCATTAAAACAAAAATATAATACTACTTTAACAACAACAACAATATGGCATATAGTGCTGGTACAACTGTACAAATGTACATACATGTACATACATGTACCTCGTAAAAAATAATGGATGTAGTATTAACTAAAATAAAAATATGCTCCCTTAGTACATCCCTTGAAACTTTTCCCTTGTTACAAATAGTCTCATTCTGTTGGGTTTTACCAAAAATTTTGTTTGATTTGATAACCATAATTTTAGATACTGAAAGATAAAACCAGTTATGTTGGTTGGGTGAGTCTGATCTGTCAAAAAGATTAATTTTAACGATCTAAACTAGACGTATCACTTTTTTTAAATAACAATAGTGATTTATGAATATTAAACATATATTTAAACAGGCATTCTAACAATTTAAAAATTAACAAAGACTAAACATCCAATTCAGTTTACACAACAACTTTCAAATTTCAAATAGTCATCCAAGCCATTACGCCTGGTTTTTTAAACCGTGGATCTAACTATAGTAATCTTAAACCGACTAAACAAGCTACTTTGTTACGGTTCAAGGACAGAGCTTTTAAGGGGCTCGCCCTCCTCCCCCTCTGTTTTTTCACTTAGAAGTGAAAATTTATGTGTATTTCGTATTAAAAAATTTTATGTGTTGAGTCCGGCCCTCGTGATATGACGATAGAAAAAAAATTTACGGGACCTGTAACTTTCAGCCTCCCCCACCATATTTGTGAAAGCTTCGTCATTGTTACGTTTTTTATAGTTTGATCAATTTTAGTTGGGTTTATAAAGTATGTTATTATAAAATAGGTGATTATATGACATTCAGTTGAACTTTGGCCTTTGGTTTGTTGCCATCATTTTCCCCTCTGTCCCCTGCAAACACAACTACTAGGTAGAACAAACAAACACACATAAATATAGGCTGCAACACTCAAGAAAACCCAATTGGGTTCTCTCATTGATTTGACTCTCTGTTTGCATTTTACCAAACCAAAATGCAGAAAAACTGCATCTTTCTTCCCCTATTTATAACCTAACATTCAACACAATTTCTGGGCATTTGTAAAAATACAATCTTTTCATCTCTTTCATCATCTCTTTCATCTATCTTTCATTCATTTGGGATACATTCAGACCACAATTAGTCAAACCAAAAAAGAAACAGTTTTTATGAGTCTTTTACTTTACATCACGTTTATTTTGCAATTGAGTTAGTGGGTGTTCATATTTATGAGGATTTCGAGCAATGAGAGATGACATCTGCAAGAAAAGCAAGGTTTTTTCCCATCAAAATGGTATTTTTATTGTTGACTTTTTTGAAGTTTCAAGAGTTTGACTTTATGGTGATGAATGTGAAGGTATCATGGCCTAAAACAATCAAGAAATGGTTCAATGTCAAGAACAAAGATGATAATCTTCATGCAGATGATTTCACTTATGGAGGTAATCAATCATTCATCTTTTTAAGTTCTTCAATCTTTTTTTAATAGAATTTCTGTTATATCATTATATAATAGTATCACATGGGAACATTAGTTGACTTGCTATTTGCTTTATTTCAACATCAATCAGTGCATGTTACTCTGCAAAGGTAGCATTTGGGAATTTGAATCTGAATGACACTAACAACTTTTGATCATCTTTTGCTTATTTGCAGCTTAAAATCTGTCATTTTATCTCTGAATTAAAAACCATATTTGTTTTTAAAGTTAAAGTGATCAGTGACAAATCACCATGAATTTTTGAAGTGTTGATTAATGAGTTTCCCTTTTCAGGTAGAGATGAATTATGGAGGAACAATTTTTCTGAAAAAGAGGTTTGCTCCATCAAGAAAAGCAGAAAAACAAGAACAGGTACAGTTTCAGACTATTTTAAACATTTATTGCTTTTTGGACCACAGATTTTTTTTTAGTTTTAGTTTTAAACTTTACATGATCATTTTGTTATTATAGTTTAGAATGCTTGATTTAGTAGTTTGATACCAAGAAAAATACAGTTTTTATAATTTACAGGGTAAAAATGCATTTAAGAGTATTTTGCTAGCATGCATTCTAAAAAAGAGTTGTTAGATTTCAATATTTCATTATGTCAATTCAGGTTTTCTTTTTCTTTATTTATATCAGATTACGTAGGTAAATCAAGAAAAAAAACCAAAAGTAGGATGAAAATGAAACGGTGCAAAATCGACAAAACCTATATAAGAAATTGGGTTATAATCATGGGAATTATACAATGCTATAATCTCATTCGCACCTTAATTATTTAAAAAATAATATAATTAAGTATTAATTATGTTTTGCCTCCCTACAAAGATAAGTTATATGTATATTTATTTAAGAATGATTGAAAGAGAGTTTTACTCGTATATTTATAACGTACAAATCAGCTTTCTCAAAATAATAACACAAAAAACTATATCCCAAACACCTAATTAAAAGACTAATAATAACAATAATAATATTGGACACTTGGAATAGAAGAAACGTAGCCTATCAAAATCTTTTGATTGGCTCGCTAACTTCTCTACATTCAATACATATTTAAGTTTCATAAATGTTCATGCATGCATCCAACATGTTCTCATCGTTTCATAAATGTTTATGTGTGTTATATGTTATTTCATATACTTATGCTTAATCATCTTAAGAAATTAACAGAACAATCAAGTAAAACAAGTGTGAATAGTCTTCAAACAAACAAGATTGATCCTGAGCTTCCCCAAATAAGGGATGTTGATAACTATAGGTTTGTTCAAACTTTTATAATCATTTCAAGGTTGTTTATAGTTTATTGTTTAATTTATGTATTATTGCTTTCAAAATTGAAATAGGATCTTTGTAGCTACTTGGAATGTTGCTGGAAAATCTCCTACAAGTAGCTTAAATCTTGAAGATTGGTTACACACTTCACCTTCTGCTCACATTTATGTTCTTGGGTGAGTTGCATTTATTTACAATTAATAATTGGGTTTTGTGATATCTCAAACGCATTATTTTTTTAAAAAGTTAGCTAGAAGTAAAATAAATTAAACGTGTGAAATGAGAACTCTTCTAAAAGTCTACTAATAACGAATGCAAACTCCAAAATATTTTTTTATTTTAACTTATATTAACTTTTATCATTATGATTAATACATTATGTATCTTATAAATAGTAAACAAAAGTAACCAAATCCTCAATCTTGCCACCACTAAAAAATAATAAATTAAAAGAATTTAACATGTTTTACAATATGGGTGAAAATAAACCTGTTAAGTTCAATGATAAAATTAAAAAATATCAATATGTTATCTATAAAAGATAATTTTAATACCTTGTTGAGATTGATTATTTCACAAAACTCACAAAATCCTTAAATACTACCGAAACTAATATTAATATTTTATATTTTTAAAATATGATACTTTTAACACACATTTATATATGTTTATATACATTAAAAACCATCAAAGTAACATAAAACCCATTAAATTAATGTTTTCATATGTTTTTAGTTTTGTTATCTCTCTAACTACACATATGTAAAGTTTGTAAACTACATAGAACTTACACATGTGTAGGTTAGAACTCTATTCACCATCTTCTTTTTGAATTTCAAATGAAACGATTAAACATTATATTTATATAAGTTGTTATTTTAAATATAAAAAAAGTTTATGTATCGATAGAAGTTCTTATAGTTGTTCAGATATTTGTGAGTTTTGAATGGTACTAACCATATAAGTTTATAACCATAACCAGACAACAAAAATCAAATATAAAAAATATCATAACCAACTTATTATCTTTTAATCATGGTTGTAAAAATCGTTAGGCGCTAGTCGGGTGGTGGGGTACAGCCTAGAGATTAATCGGGATTAGTCGGGAATAATCGGATTGGAATATTATATGTAATTTATATGTATATCTATGTATATGTATACATATATAATTAAATTAAAAAATAATTCAAATATTAACATATTTTGACCAATCATAACCAAATTTGATTGATTTTGAAACAATTTGATCAATTTTGACCGATAAGGTCCGATTTTTTCAGACTAGGACCAATTACCGATTAAACCTCCACTTTTGCGAAATCGCCAAGGTTAGAGGTTGATTTCCGATTAATCCCCGATTAATCCCTGATTAATCGTCGATTAATCGTCGATTAATCGTCGACTAGGACCGATTTTTACAACACTACTTTTAATCGGTTTGGTTCGGTTATTCCAGTTTAATTAATTTTTTTCCCTCCCAATTTTGTAAAATCAGGTTTCAAGAAATCGTACCGTTAAACGCCGGCAACGTGCTCGGAACAGAGGACAACACTCCGGCGAAAAAATGGCTTTCATTCATCGGAAAAACACTCAACAATCTACCCCAAACAACCAACAATATCCACACACCATCTCCCATACCCGACCCACTTATCGAATCGGATTCGGATCTTGAAGATCCGACAACCCACCAACCACCATCTCTCCTCCACCGTCGATCCTTTCGATCACACTGTCAAAGCATGAGGATCACCAACGCTAGCATCGCAATCCCACACCCAATTGACCGTAGGTTCAGTGTGAGTGATCGGGTCGTGTTTGGGACCCGACCCAGTGATTGTGATCGGGGGGTCGGGTCGTCGGATGAGGAAATCGGGTCGGATGATTCGGGTTCATGTTGTGGGTCGCTTTCGATGGAGGAAAGGGGTGATTTGGTGGAGGATTTGAGGTATTGTTTGGTGGTGAGTAAGCAGATGGTGGGGGTGTATCTTACGGTGTGGGTGAAGAGTGAGCTTAGAGATCATGTTCGTAATGTTAAGGTGTCGTGTGTGGGTAGAGGATTGATGGGTTATCTCGGAAACAAGGTAAAAACAACAGATTTGAGTAAGATTGTATGAAAAAGTTGCGTATTTTGATCTAATTGTTGTGTTATTGAATCGTTTTAGGGTTCAATTTGACCTATTTATTGTGTTATTGAATCATTTCAGGGTTCAATTTGATCTATTAATTGTGTTACTGTATCATTTCGGGGTTCAGTTTGACCTAATTATTGTGTTAATGAATCATTTTAGGGTTCATTTGGTCAAATTATAGTGTTATCAAATCATTTAGGGTTCAGTTTGACCTAATTATTGTGATATTGAGTCATTTCAGGGTTCAATCTGACCCATTTATCATTTAGAGTTCAATATGATCTAATTGTTCTGTTATTGGATATCTAAGGGTTCAATTTGATCTAACTATTGTGTTATTGAATCATTTCAGGGTTCAATTTCGATTAGTATGTCATTGCACCAGACGAGTTTTTGCTTCGTTTGCAGTCACTTAACTTCTGGACAGAAGGATGGAGATGAACTTAGAAGACATTGTGATGTGATGGAGATTATGAGGAAGACACGGTTTCCACGTGATCAAGAAACAGGAGATGGGAACTCTCCTCAAACGATCCTTGACCACGAGTAAGACTTCTTGTTCTTACTAGATGTGAGAATGGACTGGTTGGGTAAAGAGTTGAAACAATTTTGGATCTGAGAGATTGTTTAGTGTGTACTGAAATGGGCGGGTCAGGCAATAGGTCAAAACAAGTTTTGGGTCAAAAGGATTGATTTTTTAGAATGTAGTGAAATTGGCGGGTCAAAACAAGTTTTGGGTCAAAGTGATTGATTTTTTTAGTATATTGTGAAATGGGCAGGTCAGGCAACGGTCAAAGTGATTGATTTTTTAGTATGTTGTGAAATGGGCGGGGTCAGGCAACGGGTCAAAACAATTTTGGGTCAAAACGATTGGTTTTTTAGTATGTAGTGAAATGGGTGTAGTGGGTTAGACAACGGGTCAAAACAAGTTTGGGTCATAATGAGTGATCTTTTAGTATGTAGTGAAATGGGTGTAGTAGGTAACATGTTGAAACAAGTTTGTGTCAAAATGGGAAATTCTTTAGTATGTAGTGAAATGGTTGGATTAGGTAACTGGTCAAATCAAGTTTGTATCAACATAAACGATATTTTAGAACGTAGTGAAATGGGCAGGTTAGGTAACGGGTTGGATTAAGATTGCGTCAATATGGACAATTCTTTAGTATGTAGGGAAACAAATGGGTTAAGTAACGGGTCAAAACAACTCATTTTACATGCATCTCTTGTAGCTAATCATCATATTTACTAATTTAACATGTTTGAGACGAAACATAAATCGAGTCAATCCATTTATACTTAAACGGGTCAAAAACTGCTACCTCTAGTTATTAATACCATTTCATTACATAAATGCTTTCAAATTAGAATTCTAAACACTAAAATGTTTCTTCTGAATGACTCTAGTCGAATTATATGGCTTGGTGACTTAAATTACCGGATTGCCCTTTCATATCGGTCAGCCAAGGCCTTGGTCGAGATGCGAAACTGGAGGGCTTTGTTGGAAAATGATCAGGCATGTATCAGAATCTTATAAATATTGATAAAGTTTTAAACTTTCCAATCTTTTAGTTCAGAAATCATGAAATGTTTGATCTTTTTTATGTTTACAGCTTCGGATAGCACATAGGAGGGGGCGAGTATTCCAGGGATGGAATGAAGGGTGCATATGCTTCCCTCCAACTTATAAATATTCAAAAAATTCGGATCGATATGCAGGATATGATATGCATCCCAGAGAAAAACGAAGAACTCCCGCATGGTAAACTTAGTACAGAAGGTGGTAAAATGGGCTGGTCGGGCTGCAAACGGGTCAAAACGGGTGATTTTGTTTCGGTGCAGGTTGACCCAAACAGTTTTTTGTTTCAATGTTTCAGTTTTTATAAGCAGTTTGTTACTCTAAAATATGATTATTCAAATCATATAATTTTAGTAAAATTATTTAAGAGTTTTTATGTATTAAAATACAATTTTAGTGACTTTCAACCCGTTTGACCTGATTATCTTATATGTTACTTGTTTAACTCGAATTGGCCTGTTAACAAGTAAAGGAATGGAAACTGTCGCCTCTATACAAGATCATTATTCTACGACTAATCTTCGTGTGTTTTCAAATTCTTGATGCATATGGTTTCTTTTGAAGGTGTGATCGTATCTTGTGGTATGGTAACGGGCTCCATCAAATGTCTTATGTTCGAGGGGAGTCTAGATTTTCAGATCATAGACCCGTTTACAGCATATTTTTAGCAGAAGTCGAGTCTATAAACCATACCAGATTCAAGAAAAACATAAGTTATTCATCTAGGATTGAGGTGGAAGAACTGCTACCATTTTCATGTAGATATAAAGGTCTTGATTTCTACTGATATTCGACCATGCGCCTCTGGTACTTCACGCAGCGAATGTGCCCACAGCGCGCAAATTCTTGCAACATTCCAAGAAAAAGGTCAACCCTTTGACTTTATCATCGTCGTGTTTCCTATGTTTTTTCAGGGATGTTTGGGACTGTTCATTAAAACTTCCTAGCTGCTTATTGCAGTTTATAAAACAGCTTATTTCACTAAAAAATAATAATATAAACAGTTCAAATAAACATCCTAAACACCCTTAAAACAACTTTTTATTGTATTAAAACGCAATAAGCAGATAAGTAGTTTTCATAGGCTAACCAAACGCCCCCAATTTGGTTAAACTCTTGACTAAGTTTCTTGATTATGCAGATCTTTTGAATATCACTTAGGGGCAATTATTTGGTAATAGACGAAAAACCCCTTGCTTAATAGGTAATTATGCTAGAGTTATATGTTTTAGTTGTTTAAATCGATTTAATGTATAAACTTTTACCCTCTGTTCAAACCTGAAAGCATCAATTACGACCCGATAAACAAAAACTTTAGATAAGTTGCTGATGAATGTTTTTCTTGATGTATTTTTGCAGAAAGATGTCATCTTTACCTGAAGGCATCAGATTGATTTGGTTGCAGAATTTGATATGATTTTTTCTTGTGTTTTATAAAAGACTACGTCTACATAAAGTTTAACGTAGTCGATTATACAAATTTTGGGGATGGATATTGCGTATCGATTAAAACATTTGTCAAAGGTTATTCATGACATGTTTATGAATGATGAATCCCTTTATGTAATTGAGAAATTTGTGTTTATATTTGTGTAGAAGTTGCATAGCATACATAAATGCATAGTGCTTGCAAGTGTAAGTGAACTTCATCAACTTGTTTTCTTATTGTAGTATCTCATATCTTGCTCAACTACTTGTGTCAAAAGGGTCCTGTGGCCTACGCGGTCCGTGAGTTTTCCCCGCGACCACTAACTTGTATGATCGAGTTTTATTCGTATTTGTGATATCCTTAACAAGATGAGTAAAACTTCATTCACGTATTACACATTATTCATCAAAGCACATGTTACACGTTAGAGTTATATCCTATAGATGACAAAAAAAAGTAAGTAGTAAATTTTTTTACTACATATGTATGTTGTTTATTAGTATTATCTTTTGGTTCTGTATTTCAACGTTATTCACTTATTCCTATAATTTAAGGATTTTCACTTGATTTTTCCCTCAATATCAAAATATGGGTAAAATACTAACTTTCAAATGTAATGTTTTTATATTGGTAAGAATGAGTTGAGGGTGTCATATTATTTTTTTTATAAAATTTTAGAAAAGCCTAAATGAAATTTAAAGTTGTTTGAGTTAAAAGTGAAAGAATTAGTGCTATCCATAAAGATGACCATGAGGGATGTGATAAACTTGTACCATGATGATATTAATGATGACTAGATGAGGACAAGGATGAAGATACGAAGACTGAAAAGTTAAAGTTATAAAATATAAGTATGAATCTCTTTTGATTATAAATAATAAGAATAGTATATATATATATGAATGTGGATTTTAACTCATCTATTTTGAATATTTTTTAATATGATTTGTAACGGTGATTAAATTCTTTTTTTAACGCATATTTTACTTTTAAAATCATCACACCTGCATTTTATAGGATTTTAAACTCATAACATTTAATTGAGAGTAAACTGATTTACCATTAGGACTTTAGGACTCACATACTTTTAAAATATGTGTTTCAAGATGGATGAGTTATAATCTAAGATGTATCTTTCTTTTATTTTTTTTTAAACATGTTAGCTATAGAACCAGATGGTCAATTATGTCGTTCACTAGAATAGTAGAATCTGTCGTATTTTTTTTTGAATAATACAGAGCTTTTAAGTGAAATATGAGTTTGACCTTTTAGTTGTAGTCGGTAAAAAAAACACGAACTTATCAAAAGAATCATGGTTGCGTAACCTATGTTTTTATGTCGGTTATTGTGACTTTTAGTTCTTTGGGATTAAATTTAAACTATATTATGAATTGTTTAAATATAAACCTTGAAACAAAATGAACAAAAAAATAATTTGAGGAATATCCAAGAGATGATCACCGAAGAAGCTTAACAACATGTAATTACGTGTGGAAAAAATACGATATTGTCAATACACTACTACTACATGGTTTCTAAATAATTACGTGTGAACAATACAATATTCTAAATATATAATTTACAAGAACATAATTAAAATACAAAAAACAAAAAGAATACACAATAAAAGCTTCCTTCAATGTACATTAACATTAACATATATGCACGTAATCGGATCTTGACGATGGTTAGGTTTCACATTGATCATCTACCAAAACGTCTAGCTGCAAAACATTAAGAATATATATTATGAACCAGTGAAAATTTGGGAAATCATTTTTAACTAAACGAATCAAGCTGGTAGTGAGATATTCATAATTTTCTTTTGAAAACTTAAGTTTATATTAAAGCTCATTTAATAAACGAGCTAGAACCAGAGGTTCATGTGACAAACTTGACTAGACTCATGAGGTTAAACAAACTTATTATTTTAGATAACTTTATAAGAAAATTGGATTTAATTAATCAAAGCTATTAACTATTAGTCAATATGAATCTTAACTAACAATTTTACCGGTATTAATCTCAATTTTTTTATTTTATTATTAATAATAGTTCTAGTTTAACTGTTCGTTAACTCCGTTAGTTTTTTATAACGTATCACGTGATTTGACTCATGATGTGATGTATAACATAGTTACAACTTACAATTAAAAATATAAATGTATTACTCATTTTTTTAATAAAATATTTAACGTGACTCATTTGTCATCGGTTGAGTAGTTTGGAAACCAATAAACTATATTTATATTTTTTATCTTAATTATCTAACATGCCATGTCATCAAATGTTAAATGGAATTAAGGAATAACTAGATTGTGAGTATAATGGTAACAAAATTGAAAGTTGTGATTATAATATTTGTCAAGTTATTAGTTAGGATTAACTCGCAAATATTCAATAGTTTAAATTATTAAAATTCAGTTTTCCTATATTTATACATTAAAAATGGGTGATGATTAACGTATTAAGTATATTAAAAGCATAATCTTTTTTTATAGTATTAACGAGTATATAGAAATGTATTTATTTTATCAAACTATGCTATATATATTTAACGATCTAGATTAATAATTCGATCATAAGTTTAGATGAATTACGAACCAATGTGTCCTTTCATGTGGAATTCTTTCTCACACTTCATCGTGCAAAAAGAGCTAGCATTGCCTTCATCTACACAATTCTTTTCGCAGTCGGTATAGTCTGCGGGCTCGGGCCGGTGGTCTTGATCTTCGTTGTCGGTGGCACGCACTATGACCAAAACGACCATGAACGCGAGTAGGGCCGCGACAACTTTTGTAGATGCCATTAAGCAAGTTAAATGATTAATAATTGATGTGATTTCATGATGTGATTTAATACGATTATAAGTTGGTATTTATAGAAGTGTTCGTTTGAATCTTGTGATCGTCCTAAAAATGTGGAAGATTTTATGGTTTTGTTAGTAGAACCAAACATACATGAATGGTCATCTTTGACATAGAATATGTATTTATTAATATTAATTAATACTTTTTTGCTTTCGTGTGTGTTAACTTTCATCTAAATAAATTGTTCTAATAAAATTTCAAACATATCCTAGTGACATGTTTATTTTTATTAATGTTTTCATATAAAGTTTATTGAAAAAAAATGTTATACATTGTAGGTAAATTGTTCTCTTGTTTTGTTTTGATGATGGCTAAGTAGAAACCCTAATTGTATAATTATTTTTAAATAGTTTTTGTACTTGTAATTAGTGTTGTAAAAATCATTAGGCGCTAGTCGGGCTGTGAGGTGGGGACTAAGGATTAATCGGGATTAATCGGGATTAATCGGTTTGAAGATTTTATATGTATTTTTCATATATTATATATATAGTTAAGATTAGTATACTTCAAACATAATTAACTAAACATAAAAATAACAATTAAGTGTTTTAAAATTTAAAAATCAAATATTTCAACACATAAATATCACAATAATATATCACAAATTCACAATATTAATATATTATAATATATAATATATCTCACAAGTAACAAATCACAATATATATAATATATTTTCAACTTCACAAGTCGGTAGGTTTCACCGGAGCACAAGAAGAGAAGCCGGAGCAAGGGGCGCCGTTGCAGTAGGTTTCACCGATTACCACCGAAGGAGTTTCACCGGCAGCGCAAGGGGCGCCGCTGCTGCTGCGCAAGGGGCTCTCTGCAGCTGCGCAAG
>BJCM01083699.1:0-23398 GCA_018326385.1 Flaveria bidentis | reverse complement strand
CTTACACTTATGTAACAGTTGGGTACTTAATGAAATGTAAATGTTTGGTTGTGTTTATAATATTTAATATTTCATTAAACGCATATTGAATTGATTATATAGGTTTGTAGTTGTTTGAACTAACATAAATAATGTAATGATAATTAATACATTCAAACTTAGTAATATGAAGTTATCATGCGAATGGCCCATGCTAATGGACCATACGCATGAACAACTTCATGCGAATGACTTAGTCGCATGACTGAACCAGGAAACTGGATCAGTCGTATGATTGTAACATGAGATTGGCTCAGTCACAGAATGAACACTCAGTCATGTGAATGGATCAACCGCATGGCTCAATCGCACGACTGAACCATGCTAATGGTTCAGTCGCCCGAATGAGCAACCCTAACCTTTAAATACCACCTAGTTCATGGAAAAACGAAAGCATTGAATACACTTCGACTCCATACGTACCCTGGCCATCCAGAGACCTCTAAGAACCTACTCCAAGTTCATAGATCGCAGTAGATCAATTCCTAATCATTCTTAATGTTTAGATTCAATATATAATTGTCTCTACGTGCGTTCTGTCTAATTAAATCACCAATCAAATAGGATTCTGCACTATTTGATTCGGTATACACGTTAATCAGTTATTATTTTGTTCAGCACCCGATCCTAACACTTAAACCTCTATTGATGTGATTGTCACTCTAGAGCATATTATTTAGAGTTCTCAGGTAGATGACAAAGATGATCGTCTAAATAAGGTTGATTATGATGATGGTTGTAAGTATTATACTTAGAGGCTGATGCAATCAAAGAGTTTTCAGCATGCATATGTGAAGTACAAGGAAGTTACTTTGGAAGATTTGATACAAATCAATGAAATACACTAACTATCAAAACTTCCGAGCCCAGAAGACTAAATCTTCCGAAGCCAAAGATGAAGTCTTCCAAAGCCAAAAGACTAATTTCTTCCAAACACATATAAGAGATGCTTTCTCTAACTTACTTTTGACAAAAGCTAAATCACTTTTCGCTTCCATCTCCGAAAACTCACCACTTACATAAGTTGGTGAAAAATCCATACTTTTGTCAACTATATATTAAGTTTTTAGAGTCTGTAACTTTCTACTTTTGTATTTTTATCATTAATGTATTAGATAAGGATGTGAACTATGGCATGTCATAGTCACCGGTCAAAAGGCAACCTGCCTTTTGATTTTACATTGATCTTGTTGTCTAGATTAGTTTTTCCAGCCAGCCTTCAAAGTACGACCATATGATTACATCAATTTGGTGAACAATTGATACTTTTGTCAACTATAGATTAAGTTCTTAGAGTTTGTAACTTTCTACTTTTGTATTTTTATAATTAATGTATTAGATAAGGATGTGAACTATGACATGTTATAGTCACCAGTCAAAACGCAATCTGCCTTTTGATTTTACATTGATCTTATTGTCTAGATTAGTTTTTCCGATCGGCCTTCAAAGTATGACCCGTTTGAAGGATGTAGTATAAAGTATCTCAAGTACTTGTCATTTGAATTAAGCTTTGTAACACATTGTAAAAAGAACCTTTTTAGAGTAATATATATCATTCTTGAAAACAATCTTATTATGTTCTTGTTCTATTATTTACTTGTGTTATTTGTTTCACCCTTAAGTCGATTCCTTATTTTAATATATTAAGTGTTCTAAGTCTTTTTGAACACTATGAAACTATTGTATTGACCCCCTTCACTGTCCTGCAATGTGAAGATCTGTTGTCAAAATACCTAACATTCCAAGCACCTTTTTAGCCACTAATGGAGGTGGGGTGATTTCTAAGGAAATGGCTGACTATTCTGAGGAAGATTGGAAGAAGACTGACACAGATTAGAAGGCCATGACTGCTCTCAAACTGCTCTTCCAAATTCTATATATATAGAGGCTTCAAGAAGTGCAAAAATGCTAAGCATCTATTGGATGTACTGAAGCTTATGTGTAAGGAGTCTGATAAAGCTAAAGAAAACAAGAAACACCTCATGAAGCAATAAATTAAGAACTTTGCTTGAGAATAGGGACATTATGAGTAAGTTCATGTTCTCTCTTTCCAGACAATGGACTCACTATTGTGTGGACATTTAGAGAACTAAAAACCTCTCCACCCTTACTCTAACAGAGCTGTATGGTATCCTTAGTGGCTACCTGATGGAGATTAACATGCAAAATCCATCAAATTGGTCTTCCAGTAATCAATCGAGTTCAAACCTCCATGTGTTTGAAAGGGATATTAGAGTACCAAATCATCATCTTATATACTACCCTGACAACTCACAATAGGGTCCTTTCATCACCTTCCCTGAGACACCAAAGGAGAGATATTTCCAAGGAAGCCTATTCCAAGAGACAAGCTCACCTCAAGCCTTTGTGTCTACTGATGAAATTTGTGGCAACTTTCTCTTCACTCTTAAAGATTTGGATTGTATCTATCTAGATGACCTGGAGTACATGAAGATAGTCTAGCAAATGGCTCTTCTCACTCATAGAGCCAAGAAGTTCTACAAAAGAACCGAAAGAAAGTTTTACAACAATGTAACTAGTGGAAAGTTTGGACTAGATAAGAGAAAAGTGAAGTATTACTACTATAACCGTATGGGAAACTTAGCTAGGGAGTGCAAGGCAACAAGGAAAAATGGTGGCCAAGCACAATCCAGGCCTAACTACACTGATGCTGCTCCCTGATCTGAGAAGCCAAGCCAATCAAAACAACAAGCTGGTGTTTCTGTTGAAAAAGGAGACTGAAGCTTTCAGGTAGAGGATGTTTCTCCCAACCAAGCATTCATTGTTGACCATGAAGAAGGAAAGGTATTAGAATATCTCTATACTCTTGATTGCATTGCTAAATTAAACATGTATAGGTCCTATAACCTATAAGTGCGATCTGACCTTGAGTACTTGAATATTTTAAAAGCTGATTTCAAAAGAGGTGAAAATGACTATAAAGCTAGAATAGAATATTTAGAGAAAATAATTTCAACTCTTAAGCATGAGCAGACAAATTATAGGATTCAAAGCAAATATCTCATTACTAAGTTAACTATATGCCAGGCTAAGCTTAAAAGCCAGGGTAAGTGTCTTCTTGAAGAAGAAACCTTCAAGAACATCATATTTTCATCCATACATGAAAGTTTTTTTTATCAGAATAGGCAGGGATTAGGTTCAAGTGAGATAGCTCCTTCACACATATTATTATCTTTAAAATCTCCAAGGTGTGAAACTTGTCAAGATGAACTACCCCTCATAGACCTTATCCAAGAAGAGGATAATGATAAAGAGATGATAGTGAAGGATGAATTTGTAGTGAGTGAGAAGGATCATCCTAATAAGGGTCATTATGCTTATGGAGAGAAGAAAGAACCAAGGATAACTAAGTCTGCTAGAAAGAACTTGATCAATGTAGCTGAAAGAATATCAAAGAAAGCCTAAGAGATCATGTCCAAATCATCTTGATCAAGAGAAGAAGGTTGATCAAATATGCACCACTGGTGCATAGCCTGAACTATCTAGTTCCAAGAGCAAGCTTCACCTTAAGAAGCCTGCTGCATCATTTATAAAGATGAAGAAGGAAGTGGAAAGGAATCAAGCTCAACTTTCTACTCAGAAGAAGACTCTTAGATGAATGCCAACTGAATGTATCATGTGTGGTGGTACCTCTCACTTTGCTAAGGATAGCATCTACAATCCCAAGAGTACCATCCATATGGCTAAGAAAAATACTTCTTAGAAGATAAAGAAGAAGATAGCTTTGGAAGGAAAATCTCTTGCTTTCAGAAACTCCAAAGCGAAGAAGAAGATAGATGTAAATTTAAATTTGGAAGAAAATTTGGTCTCAAAAGAAATGAATGCTTCCGAAGTACTAAAGTCTACTATAGTGGATGCAAAAGCTTCCGAATATCCAATCTCCAAAACTTCCAAAGTAATTAAAACTTTTGAAGTATTAAAGGCCAAGTCTAATCTTCCAAAGATGGTATTGAAGATGAAGAAAGGCCATGTGACTGGAAATTCTTCATTAACAAAAGCAAATGATTCTTAGAGTTTGCATAAAAAATCAATAACTATTGAACTATCTTCAGTTCACTTTGATGTAGAGGTGTACAAACCAATAATTTTTTTAAAAACCAGTTTGGTCAACACCGGTCAAAACTAGTTTGGCCCCAAACCGGTTTGGGTTATAAACTGGTTTTGAAACCCAAATGCCCAAACCAATTAAACCGGTTTGGGTTAGTTTGGAAACCGGTTCAGACCCAAATTGGTTTGGGTTTGATTTTTTTTAAATTCATATAAAATTTATATCAATTTATAATCATATAATTTTTTCTTTCAAATTCAAAGAAAATTTGAATCTTTTTGTTAAAATATATAATCATATTATTGTTTATATTAATTTATACAACTTTTTGTTAAAATATTAATCATACTATTATTTATATTAATTATACAATTTTTTGTTAAAATATATAATCATATTATTATTTATATTAAAAATGTATATTTAAACATTTATACAATTAATCAAAGACTCAAAGTGAGATATATAATAAAAGTAAAATATATAAAATATTTATACAATTTAAACAACATATAAGTTTAATTAATAGTTTTTAAAAACTAAATATTCAGCATAGTCGTTTATTCGTTTGTTCGTTGCATACTTGTACGTTTATTCTTCGCCAGCAGAACCAAAACTGTTACGAAGGTACTCATCATATGCCGCTTCATTGTTGGTCATTCCAGGTGTCAATTCGCTATCTATCTCGTCCTTGTATAATTCTGCTTTGTATTCTAGTTCTCCTTCAAGTGAGTTATTTCTTTCTGCAGCATCCAAATAATCTTTCAAGCGTTCAACCAATTGGGGAGTGATTCGAGTTTGTCTTATTGATATAACCCCGCCACTACAAAAAAACAGATTCCGAAGCTACGGTGGAAGCTTGGACTATTAGTAAATCTCGGGCCATGGTGGATAGAATGAGAAATTAATCTTCCTACCTTTCCAACAAGCCAACAACTCAAAAAAATTAAAATGTTGTGGAGTCATGATAGATAAAAAGTAGGTAAGATGATATCCCTCGGGTTCACTACTCGGAGTGTTACCACGTTGACATTTATTACATTCTTTTCTTAAAGTATTATATAAATCAAACATTGGATCATTCGATCTTTTGGCATTTTCCGCATGTCTTAAAGCCTCATGGATTTGTGATGTTTCCCCGTATTTTAATAAATAAATATCATATATTTTTTCTAACTATTTGTTAAAATTAGCTTTTAAAGTTTTACTATAAAGTGGGTTATCAACTTCTAAATCCAAATTAAAAGTAATTTTATCAAGTAAAGTTTCAACCCCCAACAAATTTAAACAAGGGTTTAAAGCAGCGACACATATAATAACCGGAGGCATTTCCTTAAAATATTTTAGAAGTTTATCTTTCATTGGGGGTATCATATCTAAATAAGGTCTATCCCTACACGACATCTTATTTAACTTTGAAGTCATTTAATAAATTTGGTGAAGTACTAATGAATTAGTTGGATAATAAACTCCGAAAAGACAAGTAGTCGCGTTTAAAAATTTGAAGCATTTTGGTTATTTCTTCAATAACGGCCCAACCCAATGGATGGTAAGAATATGTCTTTCTACGACTTACCAAACTATTATGAAAGATTATTAAACTTTTTTTTTGTTCAATAGCCTTTCCAAGCATGTTATAAGTGCAAATCCATCGTGTTGGTACGTCCCAATTTGGACCTAAACATTTGGTATTTACGTCTCTAAAAACTTGCGATATCTAGTATATCTTTAGTTATTGCTAAAAATGTCACGTAACATTCTTTTAAAATTATCTTTCATTGTTCCAATCATTTTTAAACCGTCAAGAACGGCTAAATTTATGATGTGGGCAATACATCGACTATGAAAAAACACACCCACACACATTGATTTATATTTTAATTTCAAATGATATATCGCAAGCGTGTTATTTGATGCATTATCAAAAGATATAGAAAATGTATTGTTTTCTAATTGATACGTTTTAATAACTTTATCAATAAGATAAAAAATGTTTTACCCAGTGTCAGGATAATCAAACAATTAAAATGCAATCGTATGTTTCATCATTTTCCATAAATCGGGTTCAACCCAATGGGCGGTGACGCAAATGTACGAGTTTGGTGAATCGTGAGAGGTCGACCAAACATCACTAGTTAAGTTAACATTGGTTTGTAAATTTTCAAAATAAGATATTAATTCATTTTTTTTATTTTTTTCATATTTTTAAACAATCTCTTCGAAGAGTAGCATGACTCACATTGGTGTATCGTGGTTGTAGAGTTCGTTGAATGAGTCGAGTCAAACGTTTGTTGTGGAAATGTTTGAATGACAAGCTTTCTTGAATTACAAAATGCACCATTTGATTCCGAATCGCATCAACGTTATAAGCCCAAATATTTCATTCGTTTTGTCATTGAAACTTGACCTTGAGAAAGTTCACCTTTCAACGCCTTACAATATTTATTTGAAATGTGGTTTTTCAGCGTTGTGTTTGCATATTTTTTGAAAAACTTATGAAAAAACTTTCAACGAACCTTGATTGGACCGCTAGCCATTTGACATAAATCATAATTGGACCATATTAGGGGTTCCTATTCGTAGGAAGGATTGCTACCACCACATTGTTTGAAGACGCTTCATAGCTAATGGATGATTGAGTACTTGATGAAGCCATTTGAAAGATTTTTGAGAGAGTTTTTTGTAAAATGAAAGTATTGGTGAGCGTTTTTGTGATTTTGAGAGTAAAGAGTGTTTTAAGTTGTTGCGATTCAACCAAAACATCCAATTATATACTAACCTAATGGGAGTATAATGGTAAAAAAATAAAAATGGTCAAAAATGCCACCAAAAGGCTATATAGCCGTTATCCAACAACTAGATTTAAAACCAGTTTAAAAAACCAGTTTGGGGACCGGTTTGGTCATCGGTTTGAGAACCGGTTGAAGAATTAGTTTGAAACTAGTTTTGGTTGTGGAATCTTGAACCTGATATCAAACCGCCGGTTTTGGTCGGTTAGAAACCGGTTTGGGCTTCAAACCGGTTTGGTTGTTTTGGCCGAACCGGTTTTTGAACCAGTTTTTTTGATAGTGGTTGTTCCATCCACATGACACGCAATGTACCTCTACTTTGATGAGCCTAAGAACAACAAGGATTGGGTTTCAAAATGTAACTAACCATCTACTTTTGTTTAGGAATAGCTAAAGACCAAAAGAAATGTATGGATCATTGATAGTGGTTGCTCCATCCACATGACATGCAATGGCTCTTTGCTTTAGAACTTTGAAATAATTAATGGAGGGTTAGTTGCTTTTGGTGGAGAATCAGGTGGTTACATTACTAGAATGGACAAAGTCTTTTTTATTTTATAAGCTCAACACTAAAAAGATAAACTATATTAAAGAGCTTAGGCATAATCTTTTGAGTGTATCCTAATTTTGTGACTAGAGACAAAACATGCTCCTTCCTAAGCATGAGTTCATTTTTCTCATGCCTGGGGTTGTCATTACTCAAGATCATATCCTGCTTAGAGCCCCCAGAAAAAGAGAATATGTACAAGATGCATTTGCAGGAAACATCACCATCGATAGAAGTTTCTTGCTTTCTATCTAAAGCCAATAGTGATAAGTCTTTCCTCTGACATAAAATCATATGCCATGTAAACTTTAAGAACATAGATTAATTAATTGAGAATGATTTGGTAACTGGCATGCCAAAGAAATAGTTTACAAGTGATGACCATTATGTTGCATGTCTAAAAGGAAAGCAACAAAAAGTATCTCACAAGCCAAAGTAAAATAACTCCATCACTACCCCTTACACTTATTACATATGGATCTCTTCACCCCTACCAGTGTAATGACTTTAAGCAAAATTTTATACTTCCCGGTGATGACAGATGACTTCATAAGATACACTTGGGTCTTCTTTCTTAGAACTAAGGATGAAACCCCTGAGATCTTAAAGAACTTCATTCCGAAAATTGAGAATCTATGAAATCACAAGGTTAAGATCATAAAATGTGACCAAGAAACTAAATTCAAGAACCAAATCCTTTGTTGGTCCATATGATCAATAATCAATGCAATTGATCTACAAAACACAATTGTACCTCCAAAAAAACATGAATCTCACAATGACACAATAAACAAGTTTCAAATGTTTTTCAATAATCACCAAACTCGCACAATGAAGATAAAACAAAGCCTCAAATATTACTAAAATAAGCTTCTAGCCGAAAACACAGAATTGCAATGATAATACTTCATTATTAGGGTTTGCAAAAATTGCGTACAATGAGTAAAACTTTCAATATATAAGCAGATTATAGTTTCGCAGACAGTTTCGCTAGGCTGCGAAACTATCTTGCCCATAACCTAGATTCACCTAGTGACGAAACTCATTTTCGCTTATTGTTTCGCCAGGCACAAAACATACTAAATACAATTACAAACTAAGTAAACTAACATACAACCTATTACAATAATAAACAAAATAAGCATCAACAATAGTGAGTCCAACCTATCCTAGATCATCATCCTTGATATATTTTATAATGAAAAGGTTATTACAAGACAATATAATACTCACAGACTCCATAACAAAATGGTGTTACTGAGAGGAGAAATAATACACTTATTAAGACTATAAGGACCATGTTCTCTGAATCTAAACCACCGATCACCTTTTTGGCAGAGGCAGTCAACACTACCTGCTATGTGTAGAATAGATTTTTGTAGTCAAGACTCATGGTAAGACTTCTTATGAGTTATGGCACAAAAAGAGACCTTTCATAGGTTTCCTAGTATCATTTGGATGTCCTTGCACTATCTTGAATACCAAAGATCAGACAACCAAATTTGCTGAGAAATCAGAGAATGGATGTTTTATTGGATACTCTTTCCAAGCTAAGGCTTATAGAGTATACAATTTCAGAACTAGAGTAATTAAGGAGTAAGCCAGTGTGAGTTTTAATGAGCTTACACCTAGTATGAAAGGTTCTAGTCCTAATTAGCTATTTGATCTTTATTTAGTTACCAACTATTTTAACAAATCTTGTGAAGATGTTTTAGGATCTACAGGTAGCTTATTAATAGGAGATCTTGACCTAAGATTGAGCTTAGAAGACCAAGTGATAAAATTTCTCCAGCTCTAGTGGTAACAAACCTTGTAGTTGGAAATCCGAAATCCTGTAAGCATAATAATGACAAAATCTTTAGTTGATACATCTGAGGTGCCTATAAATTCTAGCATAGATACATAGAATTCAAATAAAGGAGTTTCAATTATAGGAGGAGATGGTGGTAGTGATAGTGATCAAGAATTTCTTGATTCTAATAACTACTCCATAGAAGACAACATCTATGATGTCACACACTCATTGGATCAGGTTTTTCTTGATAAGTGTGTTGATATGGTGAGTGATTGTTAGTCACCGAATCTAAATTTAACAAATTTAGACCTGTCCAACCAACTTGCTGTGATTACTCAACTAAGAATCCGCAAGTCACATACCACCACAAGCATCATTGATGATATTAAGATAAGGGTAAGAACATGAGGACAAACCCAAGACAAAAATGTTTGTCTACACTCTTGTTTCTTGTCCCAGATTGAGCCAGAGATGGTTGAAAAAGCTCTAAAGGATGGAAGTTAAGTTGAAGCTATGTAGGAGGAGCTGCTTCAATTCAAAAGGTATAAGGTTTGGAATCTTTGTCCTCTTCCTCATGGGAAGACCACAATAGGTACCAAGGTGGGTTTTTAGGAATAAAAAAGATGATAAAGGACTTGTCATCAAGAATAAGGCAAGACTAGTTGTTCAATGGTACAAAAAAAGAAGAAGGAATTGACTACACAGATGTTTGTGTTCTTGTAGCAAGACTTGAAGTTGTTAGGATATTTCTTGCTTTTGCAGCATCCAAGGATTTCAAGGTTTACCAACTTGATGTCAAGTGTGCCTTCTTATATGATATGATAGATTAGGAAGAGTATGTCAAACGACCACCTTGCTTTACAGACTCAAATCATCTTGATAATTTTTGCAAGCTTGACAAAGCTCTTAATAGGCTTATCAAGCTCTAAGGAAGTGGTATGAGACACTGTCACAATACCTTTTTTAGGATGGCTCCAAGAGGGGTACTATTGATGACACACTCTTCATTAAAGGACAAGGGATGACTTGACGTTGGTTTAAGTTTATGTCGATGACATCATCTTTGGTTCAATTAATCTGAAACTCTACAAAAACTTTGAGAAGATGTTGAAGAAAAGAATTGAAATGAGTGTCATGGGGAACTCAATTTCTTTCTAGGAATTCAAGTGAAGCAAGTTGACAATGACATCTTCATAAACCAGTCGAAGTACGTGCAAGACATACTTACTAGATTTCATCTGACTGAGTGTAAGATTGCAAAGACACCCATAGCCATAAACCACACTTTAGGGACTTATCTTGAGGGGGAGTGTGTTAATGAATATCTCTATAGGCATATGATTGGGTCCCTTAGGTATCTCACAACCAGCAGGCCTGATATCATGTTTGCCACATGCATATATGCAAGATTTCATGCCAACCGTAAGATGTCAGACCTGGTTTCTGTCAAGAGGATTCTTAGATACCTTAAATGGGCTCCCAAAGTAGGCATTTGGCATCCAAAGAATTCTGATTTCAATATGTATGTTTATACGAATATTGACTTTGGTGGTTGCAGCATGACTGGAAAGTTTATATTAGGAGGATGTTAATTCCTTGGTAAGGATAGTCTCATGGTAATACAAGAAGCAATCTTGTGTGTCGGCATCAACTAGTGAAGCTGAATACATTGTTGCTGCAAGCTACTATGCTCAAGTGCTTTGGATTCAAAACCATATATTAAACTATGGATTCAACTTCAAAGAGACTCCCATCCATAAAGATAACAACAGTGTTATCTCTATTACAAAGAATCCGATGCAACACTTACATACAAAGCACATTAACATCAAGTATCTTTTGATAAGAGATAATTTTGAAAAAAAGGATTAATAAAACTAGTCAAAGTTAACACAAATGAATAATATGTTGATCTTTTCATAAAAGCTTTTGATGAACGGAGATTTAAGTATCTTCTATAAGCTATTAGAATGATTAACTTTGAGTGGATTTTCTCAAATTAAATTCAAGATTGTTTTTGAAATATGTGTCTAAAGTTGTCTATATCATCACCTTTATAATCCCATTTTAGTTTGGAAGAAATTTTTCAAAATGATATTCCTTAGAATTTTGAGAATTTAAGATATTTTTTCTTTTGAAAGACATTACGTTGAGTTTGGAAGAATAATATGTCTTCAAACTAATAACTACTTACTAAGATATTTACCTTCGGAATAAATTCTGATATATCTTCCACAGCTTAAATATGATTTTAAGTACTTATATGTTTTGAAGGAAAATTTCCTTCTAAAAGCAATTAAGTCTCAGAAACTTTACTCATCCTTAGAATAAAACTTTTGAAGTTTAATATTTTTTGAAACCAAATATATCTTGAAAGCAAAATGCTCTAATTATCTTTCTTCTGGGGAAATTTTTATAAGCTAAGAAATATCTTCCGAAGCCATATTGGCTTCAAAAGTTTTCTATAAAAACTTTCGAAGAGAAATTACATTTGGAAGATTTTAGACTTCCAAGAAAATTACCTTTTGTGTATTTTTCAGAGGTGGGACTGACATCTAGATTTTAAAATTTATCCTTTTGCATTAATTTTGTCTCAAATCCTTCCATATAAATATCTCTACAACAGTTCTCCTTCTTTCTTCTTCTTATTCATCTACAAAAGTTATAACCCTAATTCAACCATAAACCAACTTTGTTCTTAGCTTTCTTCAGTCCAAATCCTTCTAAAATGGCCAACCTTGAACCATGAAACCAACCAGATTCTTACATGCAACTTCACAAGCAACATAATCAAGTTGCTCTATTATCATCTAAGAAAAATCTAGGTTTCTGTTATACTTGCTACTTCCTTTCTCAATCAAACTATCCCACCACACTCACTATAGACCCTCCACTATATAAAGAACAACTCCTTGAATTCTAGAGGACCTGCCAAAAGGTGATCTTGGACGGTGAGAAGGCACTGTATGTCACACTATAGGGGAGGATAGTTTTTGTTACTCTAGCCCAAAACTGTTGTAAATGACTCATTCTGGAAGATGGGCTAAATATCCAACCTTCAAAAAGGGTAAGGTATCCGACCAATGGAAGTACCTCCCCGATATTGTATTCATTCTTTATCAGACAAACATGTAGGATGGGACTAGATTTCAAAATACTTATCACTATATAGTCTATAGAATGGTTCAAGGGGTCAAGTTTAAGTACTCTGAGTATGTATTCAAACTTACTTGCAAACTTGGACTCCTTTGAGTACTATATGTTCCCTAAATATGTTCAACACACTCTTAATTGTGAACTTTTCTCATAGTTAAAGGGGACACGTACTATTCTTAAATTGGGACAGATGAAACCTAACATCTTTAAAATCATGAGAAAGAACACCGATGGCTTCATAGGGGTAGAAACAACCCTACTTTCAAAAATGTTAGAGCTTATTGCTCAAGGTGACAACTTGGCAACACCAGCCAATGTTGAACCCACACCTTCTACATTAGTACCACCCATACAACCATAAATAGCCATCACCTACACTAGAAAACTGAAACAAATCCTTGCTTAGTGTACTCAGATTGAGCAAGTCCCCATACAACTACCCATGAAGGAGGAAGTGGAACCAAGAGCTCCTACTTCCCCTGATCACTCTTTTTACTTCTTTGATCAATGTTGAGGTTCCTCATGCTCAGCCTGATGAGCTCATTGCCCAAGCCTTAAGCCATCACTCTAAGTCTCAAAACTCTACTGATCAACATTCAGGGGAAAACTACCTTCCTTAGCCGTTAGACTAAAACTAACCCATCCCTAACTTTAAATTCTATGATGATAAGGATATTGGATATAGTGAGTACCATGAGTCTAATCTCCTCCCCTTCTAAGGAGAGATGAGTGTTCCTGAATAACCCATGTCTAGCCCACATCATCTTCCTCTAACTTAGGTGGACTTACCTAAACATGTTCCGGAAGTCTATATGGAAGAGGCTCGCACTTCTGCAAGTAATTACATCAATAAGATCTCAACCATGGCAACCCAACCTATTGACACTTTTCTTGAAGCTATCTTGTTGCAGGGGAAATCTAGTAGCCAAGAACCCCAAGCTTATGATAAGGAAAAAGACTTTGGTCCTATTCTCTAATCTCCCCATAATTCTTCTAATGAAGATGAGGGGACTCTACAACTAAAGGTGCAAAAACCTTAAAAAAATGCACCTATTTAGTTTTCAACGTAAGTCACCTAGAATATCACATGACTACCTTATAAAGATAGGCCATTGATCAGCAACTTGAGATCATTGATCTCAAGGGAAAGTTAGCTGGGAGACCTGTCAGGCAAACTCAACCAGGTCCTTAAGAACCCATGGATGTGGTGGAACTAATCTTTAGCTCCCCTTTGCAAGAGGGTGATGCTACCAAAAAAAGGGATAAAGTCCTACCTATAATTATAGAACCTTGGATTTTTGCCCAGAGTATGGACATAGAGGATTCACCCCCTACTTGCAGTTGTCCATACTCAACAACCTCCTCTGGCCCACACTAATATGGAAACCTTGATTCTAAAACTCTTTAAGGAGGGAATACCAAGGGCTATGTCTACCCTATCCTATATCGCTAATAATCCAATAGTAGGATAGAGGGTATGATGCTAATAGAAGAGCCTTGGTACTCTCTAATATCAGGGGCAACCAGAAATCTCCAATTTTCAAACCCTGAGATACTATGAGAGCTTTTCTCTAGTTGATCTGTCACTTGCCAATCCAAGTAAAATCACACAAGTTGAAAAGTTAACTGAGAGAATTCAAGAAAAGGTGTTTGAAGAGTTCAAGAGGAGGTCAAAATATTATAGATAAAGGCTAGCAGGAAAGATTATTGGTCAACTTGATACTAAGGCAGACCCTAAGATTAGCTTCAAAAAGGGAACCTAGGTTAAAGGACCAGTAGTTGAACATATGAACCTTGAGATGGGAGCTTCTTTAGCACCAAGTACCCTCAGTGAGGCACCAGCTGGTGAAGCTGTCTCATAGCCTCTCTCTTGTCAGAACTCAAGTAATACACCAAGCAATAAAGACCAAAGCTCTCTCGACCCTGAGTCACATAGGCCAATGACTAACACAGGGAAGAGGATTATAACCACTAAGAAGATTAGGGAAGAGAAAAGAGAGAGGAAGACATGCAAGAGGAGAGAGTTCCAGTAAGACCCTTGGCTTTATGTGGGCTACAATCAGTGCTACCCATAAGCCAAACACTCAGGAGGATGAGTTGAGGGCAGCTAGATTGAACTACTTAGGGTCTAGGAACTATAAGATAGATGAAATCAACTCTCTTCCCTTAGTAGAACTTAATAAACTGGCTAATATTAAGGTGTTAAAAGAGAAGAATGAAGCTGAGGCTGCAGAGTTGCTCCTCAAAATGAAACAAGAAAGAAAAAAAAGATTATACAAAGCTCCTACCATCTATCCAGTTCAAGAAAGCCCTAAGGCAGAAGCTGTGGCAATTGAACAAGAAACTCAGGTAGGTAGGTAACAAGACATGCAAATCATGCTAACATACATGAGTGCCTCAGGCCTCTACAGGTAGAAGATCTATTTCTCTTATCCTATAAGTACATAGAGTTTGAGTACCTCAATCAACTTGAGCAAGAAGTGTTAAAAAAACAAAAAGTTTCTAAAAGAAAGATATGGGAAGAGGCTACAAAGTCAAAAGGCACCATCCAAACCAATCAAAAGAAGTTTGTTGACAGACTAAAGATGATGAGCTTCTTGAAGCTGTATGGGTTCTTCG
Source organism: Flaveria bidentis (assembly GCA_018326385.1). Classification (NCBI taxonomy): domain Eukaryota; kingdom Viridiplantae; phylum Streptophyta; class Magnoliopsida; order Asterales; family Asteraceae; genus Flaveria; species Flaveria bidentis. The sequence continues at coordinate 8,384 of BJCM01083699.1, read as the reverse complement.
GATAGAGACTTGGTCCAATGTCTCTATCCACCACAGATGAGCACATTAGAGATATCAAGTAGAAGATCAAGAGGGGTGAGCTGATTGACTTGCATTATCCACCAAGTTAGGCTACACCTGAAGCTAAGGTCAAGGTTGAACCAAGAGAGACAACTCAACCAAGACCTAGTGCTGCAACTCAACAAACTTCATCTTCTAACCCATAATAGGGTCTTGATTGATCTCCTTTTGAATCTATGAAGGAAAAAGAAATAACTGAGAAGGTCAAAGAAGAACCATCTGGTACACAAGGCTAACATTCTCAATTAAAATACAGAAAGAGTAAGGCTAACCTTCTCATTCAAAATCTAGAAAGAGTAAGAGGATGTCTATCACAAGGGACAAAAAAAAGAAGAAGTCCAAGACATCCACCTCTACATGTCAATATGAGTCAAATCATCTTGAGGATGATCACGAAGAGGTTGCTTAACCAATTCCACTTATTGAGAGCCTCTTGCTGCTAAGAGAGTGATGCATGTGAAAGTTATATATATTTTCATAAAGGTTCTTTGCATAGATTCAGTCTTAAATGGTTATTAATAACACAAAACAATACACACTAAAGGCAAGCATACTTGTTGTGAGGTAATATAGTGTTTGTAAGAACCGAGCATTAATCCGTGGACACACTAAGCCTACTAAAAAAACCCTCATAATTGACTATCAGTTTTATGTATTAGGAAATGATAAGTTAAATAAAAGAACAATAAATAAAGATAGATAAAGATAGATTGAGACTATTGGTGATTCTTTTAGTGAAGTAAGGCTATTATCCTAATTTAGATTATACTTATGTAAATGTGATGATTGGTGATGTGGTTAAAGATTAATGTAATTACGTTAATGTTCATAAATGTGAGTCGGCGTGATTTCTCGTCTATCCGCTCCGTAGTGACTAGGACATACTCAAGAGTAACTTATAAATCAAAATAAATCAAAGCCACATTTGACATACGATTTTTGAAAACATAACTTAATATTAAAAAGAGAGTTGATCAGGTTCCTTTCAAACATACCATTAATTTTAAAAAACCATAACAATTATTGTAGATTTCTTAGACTAATAACCCACAAATAATCAGAAAGTTAAGGTGATATGATTTCTAATAACTATTTGTAGTTCATTAGCCATGGATTAATTATGAATACCGGTTTTGCGAATAAAGGTTAGTTCATACGTTTTTCAACCTTGTATGACATTCACAATTACAAATGATAAGTTTATAACTCCTAATTCAAATGTAGATGCTACCCATCAAGAGTTTTCCCAAGATTACAATAACATTAACATAATATAAACCACATGATTAGTTCATCACAAGTTACATAAAGTTTCACTAAATTAGGATAACAACTAATGTTTAGCTCAAAGTTTACATAAAGTTTCATAATCAAACCAGTGATTCACTATGTATGATGTTAAAGGATCCCGAGCTTCTTCTCAGTGTTGAATGAACCTCCAATGGCTGGGTTCCCGAGAGAGAACACCAACACTTCACCTTCTAAAGCTCTCTTTCAAAGTTGCAAATGAGCTCCTATTTATAGGCTTTCTAGAGTGTTTAAGCATGACCCCATGCCTAAAATGCAGGTCCCCATGGTAGTACAATGCTTATGTAAGTCGGTCCAATCATAAGTTCAGAAGGTGTCTGGGCACGCCCTCGTGCCTCATGAAACATGGCCCCGTGTTTGGGGTAGTCACACCCCCATGCCAAATGAGGCACACCCCCATGACTATTTTTTAGGAATAATACTTTTTGTTTTATCGGATGTCAAATCATGAGGGTGTGCTAATTTAAGCACGAGGGCATGTTTTAGGCTGGTCAAGGGGGTGTGCTTAATGAGGCACGATCCCATGTTTGAATTCCGGAGCTTGTTTTCTTCAACTTTCTCTTTATTGATGCTCTTTTCATTCATATTGGTCTTTTTCAAGCCTAAAAACACAATATGAATGATTTAAGTATCAAACTATCATTTTCAGTAAGAGTTTATAGAATAGTTGATGTGCTTATATGTATAATTTGGAGCACATCAAATATCCCTACACTTAAACTTTGCTTGTCCTTAAGCAAAATCACTCAAAATAGCAACACCACAAAAAACCAAATAAATCAAGATATAAATATGTCTTTCGAGAACTACACAAGCAAACTTAATCCACCCAAATATAAATAGTAAAGCAAGGTGCGCTAACAATAGGCTATATATATGGAATAATACATAAGATAAATTATGACTAATACGCTCAATTCCCTAGTATGAGTACATGTGAAATCATATGCTTGATAAGGGATCAAATCCCCACCTATGTTAGGTATTTACTTGTATAAATCATTAGGTCTTTAATGGGTTGTAACTTGGGTGAGGTTCAGGGTATGGATTATTTGGAGAAAAGCAGTTAAATTCTAAAAACAAGGGTCTTGGTTTATTTAATAACACAAACTAAAAGAAAAGCAATAAAATGGTTCCCTATACAATAATCTATCTAGAAGAGATATGCTAATTTGAGGACTCATTTATGGTCAGATTGTCAAGACCGTGTTGTATTTTAAAAAACTAGACCTCCTCCTTAACCCGATGATATATGTAGCCATCATTTTTAAGAGTCATTCGACTTGGAGCTTAAAAGCACCAAACGGATTTGGATATTGAATTCTTGGATTTGGTTTAGTTTTTATTGCATTTCCCTTTGTGAAACCAATTCTCCACAAGTTGGGTATCTTTCATATCATTCTTCCTTTCTTGATCACATATTTTGAAGTACCACAAAAAATGACAGAATTAGTTTTCTTCTTCCTCTTTTTTTCTTTCTTTCTTTCCTCTTCTTTTCTTTCTTTTTTTCCTCATTGCATTTCCCTCATTGCATTTCTTCCTCTTATTGCATTTCCCTCATTGTTTTCAACCTTAATGTTTTCAACCTTGATAGCTTATGTGGATTTGAAGTAAAACTAAATAGTCAAAAATTTGGATTGTCTTTCAAACTACCATGTGCCCCGACAATGGCGCCAAAACATGATGCGTGTGAAAGGTATATATATATATATATATTTGGATAAAGGTTCTTTGCATAGATTCAGTTTTAATGGTTATTACTAATATTAAACTATACACACAAAAATCAAGGTACTTTTCGTGAGGTAATATAGTGTTAGTAAGACTGAGTATCAATGTGTGGACACACTAAGCCTACTCATCAAACCTCATAATTTACTATCATTTTTATGTTTTATAAAATGATAAGTTAAAAAAGTAAAAATAAATAAAGATAGATTGAGACTTTTTGTGATTCTTTCAGTGAAGTATGATTATTATCCTAATTTAGATTACACTTTTGTAACTGTGATGAATTGGTGGTGTGGTTAAATATATTGATTAATGTAATTATGTTAATTTTTATAAATGTAAGTTGACACAATTTGTTGTCTATCCGCTCCATAGTGACTAGGACATCATCAGGAGTAACTTACAAAACTAAATAAATCAAAGCCACTAGTAATGTAGGTAAATCTCTTGTAACCTTTTGACATACAATGTCTGAAAACATAAATTAATGTTAAAAATAGAGTTTATTAGGTTCCTTTATAACATATCATAAATTTTAGAAAACCATAACAATTATTATAGTTTCTCGGACTAATAAAAAGGAACCCGTAAATGATCAAAAAGTTAAGGTGATATGATTTCTAATAGCCATTTCTAGTTCATTAGCCATGGATTTATTGTGAAGACCAGTTTCACGAATAAAGGTTAGTTCATAAGGTTTTCAAGCTTGTATGGAATTTACAATTAAAAATAATAAGTTTATAACTCCCCGTTCAAAAGTAGATGCTAACCATAAAAAGTTTTCCCAAGATTACCATCATTAAAAATGCAAACCACATGATTAGTTCATCATAAGTTACATAAAGTTTCACTAACTTAGGATAGAAAATAAAGTTTAGCTCATAATTAGCTTGAACAAAACAACAAAGATAAAATATAGTAATAAAATCATCAGTAAATTAGAACAATCAAACCTGTGATCCATTACGGATGATATTAAATGATCTTGAGCTTCTTTTAAGTGTTGAATGAACCTCCAAAACCTTCTAAGGACCTCCAAAGGTTAGGTTTTCGGTAGGGAACACCAACATTTCACCTCCCTAAACTCTCTTTCAAAGTTGCAAATGAGCTCCTATTTATATGTTTTCTGGAGTGTTTAAGCACAACCCATGCCTAAAAAGCACGGCCCCGTGGTAGTACCATACTTAGGTAAGTTGATCGGCTCATACGCTCAGAAACTGTCGGGGCACGTCCCCGTGCCTTATAAGGCACGACCCCATGTTTAGGGTAGTCACACCCCCGTGCCTTATGAAGCACACTCCGTGACTACTTTTTCAGAATAATAGTTTTCTTCTGTCGGATGTCCAATCATGGGGGTGTGCTAATTTGAACATGGGGGTGTGTTTTAGGCTGGTCATAAGGGTGTCCTTGATGAGGCATGACCACGTGCTTGAATTCCAAAGGTTGTTTTCTTCAACTTTCTCTTTGTTTATGCTCCTTTTGTTCATCTTGGTCTTTTCCAACTGTGAAAACACAACATGAATGATTTAAGTATCAAATCATCATTTTTAGTAAGAGTTTAAAGAATAATTGATGTGTTTTATATGTATAATTTAGAGAACATCAAAAACCTATCTTGTCTTGGGCATTTGATACTACCCTAAAGGGATGATGTCACTAGAGATCAATGTGGTCAAGATGTGTATTTCTTTCAAAACATACTTGATCTTCCTCTGCATGATCTCTATGACATGATAAGGTATTTTAAAAGTTTAAGGAATCTTAACCAAATGATAATAAAGAGAATGGTCTTGATTCTAATAAGCATTATCAACATATAAAGATCAATACTCAAAGTTGTCCTTTAGTTTTGATAGCATCAGCCTAAGGGGAGTTTGTAAGGATTATACATAGAGGCTGATTCAACCAAAGAGCTTTCAACATGTATATGTGTAGTATAAGAAAGTTACTTCAGAAGATTTGATGCAACTTAATAAAATACACTTATCAAATCTTCTAAAGCCAAAAGACCAAATCGTTTTAAGCCAAAGCTAAAGTTTTTTAAAGCTTCAAATCAAAGTCTTCCAAAGCCAAGAGACTAATTTCTTCCAAAGAAAAAGAAGACATGGTTTCTCTTACTTACTTTTGATAAATGTTGGACCACTTTTCTCCACCATCTCTAAATACTCACCCACTTACATAAGTTGGTGAAAAGTCCATACTTTTGTCAACTGTAGATTAAGGTTTTAGAATCTATAACTTTCTACTAAGTACTTTTATCTTTTTTGTATTAGATGAGGATATGAGCTATGGCCTGTTATAGTCACTAGTCAAAAGGCCATCTACCTTTTGAATTTACATTCACTTGTTAAAGTATGGCCGGTTGTAGGATGTAGTATAAATTGTCTCAAGTACTTGTCATTTGAATTAAGTTTTGTAAAACTTTGTAAAAAGAACTTGAGAGCAATATACATCATTCTTGAAAATCATCTTATTGTGTTCTTTACTTGTGTTATTTGTTTCACCCTTAAGGTAGTTCCCTATTTGATCTATTATGTGTTTCAAGTCTCTCCAAATACTATGAAACTATTACATTGACACCCCTTCACTAGTTCTTCAATGGTGATAATGATGATGATGAGCATGATGATGGTGATGATGATGATAATGATGGTAAAGGTGATCTTAAAAGGAAGAAGGATAATGATTATGATGATGATGATGAAAATCAAAGTGGTGATCAAGGTTCAACTATTGGTCCTTTTAGAGAACCATGTTTTGAAAATTTCTCTAGATTAAGACATGATGATCCAAAGGATTATCAATCCCTTGACCCTGTAACAAAAGCATTGTATGAAAAGGAATTCTATAATTTTCAACAATAAATCTTAACTAAAGAGTCAGATGAAGACTTAGGGCCATGTTATGACCTTGATGAGTAGATTGATTACACATATATACTTAGAAACAATTTAAAAGCTTATTCTTAGATATTCTATTGAAAGAATGACATATTCCTACTTAATCTAGAGTTGAGCACAAAGACAATACGATTGAAACATCTGACTTGAAAGGGAAGCTTGCTGTAAGAGAAGTTGAAAAATCTTACTTTGTTTGATCCTCCACCACTAATAAAGGTTCATACACTAAGATACCAAAACCATTCACCATATATGGAAATACTAAACCGATTATGAGTTGGGCTTATGATGCTGAGAATGCGAAGCTATTGAGTATTATAAACATGAGCATCAATTCCGCACACTTTGAGCTTCAGATGTTTATGCAATGGGAAAAATGTCATTTATTAATCGGAGCACGTACTGTAAAGCCAATTGGACACGAAACTTGATCTAGAGACATAGAAAATCCAACTTCAAATACAAAGACTACTAAATCCAAAGTTATTAAAGATAAGATACGGATAGATCCGAACACTAAAAATCTAATGAAGATCAGAGTGTTTAGGCCTCCTAATAGTACAAGAAAGATTTCAATCCATGCTCATGTGCCTGTAAACAATTTATATAAACTAATGAGATTGGTATGTGATACAGGACATGCTATTATCTTTTGTGTTGAAAAGGAATCTGTATCATCGACCCTATCAATTTGCTCAAATTTGGAAGAGATAATTTGATGAAGCTTCAGGCATGTCTGATTGAAGCAGATGAATCAGTTCACTCTATTCCAGCTTAGTTTGGTTGATTAATTATGAAAGTCCTAGCTAACAAGATACATGCATATGGCAGTAACTACAAGGTTGCAAACATGGATTTTTGAAAATTTGATTTATCAAGCTTAGGGGGAGATTGAAAGGATTAAATGTAGAGGCTCGTAAATCAAAATCAAGATTTTTAAGAAATTAATTTTCGTGTGAGAACTAGTTTCCGCACGAGAGAATGTTGTTGCTCGAGAACATATGTTTTGTATAAATAGATGATTAGTCATTGTAATCATTAACACTTAGCATATTTCTCAATTTGTATTATAATGAAATACAAGTGTAAATTATTTACATTGTGTGTTCATCTTGATCTCTTGCTTATTCAATAACATTGTGTTATATTCATTCCGTGTTTAATATACGAGATCAATCTAATTTTGATAATCTTGGATCTTACACAAAACAGACATGTTTAGTAACCTTAAATGAAGATTCAGACACTTCAACCATGAAGGCATGATTAAAATTATGATTCAATGCCTGAACTTGGTCAAGTCAATCATATCGAACATCTTTTTGAGTTACTAGTGCCTTTGAAGTAGATGTAGAGGATGATGAGCCAACTTTGATTTATTGAATTCGATTTTTTTCTCGCCATTCTCCCTAAACCGATATCTCTTAATTTTCTTCATGAAGTTCTTGGCCCTAAAGACAGCTTTGGCCAGTTGCTAATATCCATATCCTTAACATCATCTAGATGAATATCTAATATTTATGCATGAAAATCTATAGGTGTAAGATTTCTTGCCAAAAATGCATTATAACTATCTATAAATCCTGTAAAAAGAGCAAAATTATCCTCATCCACTTTGACATTTTGTGTTAGGATTGCAGATTAGTTTTATGACTGGATGGGAGCAAGAAAACATGTCTAAGGGCAAAGGTAGTCATCCCGTTTTTCTTTCTACTTATTAAAAACAAAATTCTATTGTATCTAATAAAAGAAGATTTCTTTTATCACTTGTAAATATCTAAACCCACTATTTTTCCACTAGTCGTTCTTATAGACAACCTGAAATCATTTTCTCTCCAAAAGAGTATTATAGTAATTTAAACATTCAAACTAGTTTCTCTCTCTTATAAAAATTTAATTTTATTAATGGCTACATTTCTCTCTCTTATTTAGATATTTTAAAATCAAATTATCATTTTAAAAATAGATTTTACTAAGCAAATTAAAAATCACATTTTTTAATTAAAATATAAATAATACAAAATTTTCTAAAACACTAAACTTTTTTAAAATAAAATATATTTTAAATCGGACATTTATTATAAAAATTTAAAAAATGTGAAATTTTCTAATAGTAGTCTTATTAAAACAACCAAAATGTGACAGCAGGCAAATTTTTGGTCAATACTCAGCCCAACTTAGTCATAAATATCCATATTTAACATGAATTCCAATCGAGTTTCAATCGACATAGTTTCGGGTCATCATAATCGCATAGATTGATATTTGACCCGGAACATATACTTTTAACGTGACTACAAGATACATGATGTATCATTAAAATACCATCATTATTAAAGTATATGATATTATATAAGTTCTTATAATATTTGTTTTATAAAAATA
>BJCM01083698.1:0-22009 GCA_018326385.1 Flaveria bidentis | reverse complement strand
TCTTGGCTTCGGAAGATTTCACACTTTAGAGTATTTCTTATTGCTGGTGTGAGAACTTCCGAAGCTTCTACTTCAGTACTCATGTGCATGCATGCAGAATGGACTTTGGGTGTTTGGTTGCTTCAGCCTCTTCATAATTCTCTACAACAAAGTCTGAAGACAACAGCTGAAGACAACAGCTGAAGACAACAGCTGAAGACAACAGCTGAAGACAACAGATGAAGACAATAGCTGAAGATAACAGCTGAAGATAACAGTTGAAGACAAAGTCTGAAGACAACAGCTGAAGACAACAGCTGAAGATAACAACTGAATACAAAGTCTGAAGACAACAGCTGAAGACAAAGTCTGAAAATAGCTGAAGACAAAGTCTGAAAACAGCTGAAGACAAAGTCTGAAAACAACTGAAGACAACAGCTGAAGAAGGACTTTGGTTGCTTCAGCCTCTTCATAATTCTCTACAAGAACCATATATGCATCTTGCTGAATTTGATGCAATATGTAGCACTATTGATGGAAATCACTTTACACAAGATGAAGTGAGATTGACACTATTTCGATTCACCTTGAAGGATAGAGCTAAGTAATGGTTTCTTACACTACCTTATAATAGTATTCATACATGGCAAGAGATGCAAAGAGTTTTTCTTGAAGAATATTATTCTATGGGAAAGACTAGTGATGCAAGAGATGCCATTCGATTATTTCAACAACAAATAGGTGAACAATTCCATGAGGCATTTACAAGATTCAAAGAGTTGATCCACATATGTCCTCGTCATGGCATTGAAAGGTAGGAATTGATTAAGGCATTCTCGGATGGCTTAACACCAGAGGAAAGAAAGTATTAGTATTCTAAAAGTAATGGTAAATTCTTATCTAATCATGAAGACATGGATTGGGAGTTCCTCGAAAGAATGTGTAAAAATTCCATGGCTCAAGCCTCAGCTAGTAGAAGGTCAAAGCCCACTTTAGTAAGGTCAACCACCATTGATTATGGGACTAAAGAAAGGATTGCATCATTGGAAAGACAATTGTCCAAGCTAGGATGAGGGGAGAAAAGGATGTAGCATCGGTTGGATTTTATGTGTGTAATGAATGTGGAGAATTGGGGCATTCAAACATGGATTGTCCTTTGTTTTTGGGATTACATGAAGAGGTGAATCAAGTATATGGCGAAAGGAAGCAGTTTGATATAAACTCTAACACATATCATCCCAGATTAAGGGATCATCCTAATTTTAGGTATGGAAACGCTGCCAATCAAATGAATCTGAACTTTCAAGGATCTAACCAAGGTAATCAATCTTATCAAAACCGTTAACAAGGGAACTATCAAGGTAATTATTAGAGAAATTCCTACAACAAAGGAGGTTACAATCAAGGAGGTCAGTAAGGCAATTCATCTAAGACCCACTAAGGTACTCAATCGGGAGAGTCCAATAATGATGAATCTATAAATTCAAAGTTGGATTCATTTATGAATATGATAAAGGAAAACAAAAAGGAAAATGAAATAATAGATAAAGCATATGAAGCATTGAACAAGAAAATGGGACAATTGGCACAAGATGTGGCTCAAATTAGAAAAGATCCGGGCAAGTTACCAAGCGATACAATTGTAAATCCACAACATCAAGGTTCCAATGTAAAACATCACGTCCATCAGGTAAGTACTCTACGTAATGGTAAGATATATGACAATAAAGTTGTCCCTCCACCACCTTTTGTAGAAGGAGTGGTGGAGGATGTTGATGAAAGTGTAACTAGTGATGAGGAGCAAGAACCTGTTGTGTCTAAATCATTAAAGAAAGTAACTTTTTCAAAAAACACTAAGCTGGTTTCAAATGATGAATTAAAAAAACAAGGATAAAGGTGTGGAGGCTAATACCATCCCTTATTCGGCTGCTTTAATTGACCCGGTAAAATCTTTATCTATTAATAAAATAGGCCCACAACAAGAAGAAATGTGGGAGGTTTTCAAACAAATTAAAATTAATTTACCTCTTTTAGATGCAATCAAACAGTTTCCTGCTTATGCAAAGTACCTAAAGGATATGTGTACTCAGAAAATAAACCATAAGTTTCCTAAGAAACTTGATGTGCCTGCCAATATTAGTGCCATCTTATTCGGAGCTCTTCCACCAAAGCTTCAGGATCTAGGGGCGCCCATTATTCCCATTTAAGTGGGTGATGTTAAACTGGCTAGGGCCATGTTGGATCTTGGAGCTAGTGTTAGTATTCTACCTGGGAGTTTGTATGACCAATATGACTTTGGTCCCCTTCAAAAATCCGACACCACTGTGGTTTTGGTTGACCTCACCCTTAAACTCCCTCGTGGAATAGTAACAGATGTAATTATAAAGGTGGAAGTTTTTATTACCTTGTGGATTTCTTGGTTCTTGATTATGCAGCTATTGATAACAATAAACAATCTAATGTCATTCTTGGTCGACTATTCTTAGCAACCGCAAATGCTCAAATAAATTGTAGAAATGAAATAGTTGACATGACATTTGGGAACCGCAAATTAAGGGTTAATGTTTATAAAAATGCATCTAACTCTCCGGTTAGTAATGAATGCTTTATGGCGGACATTATTAACACGTGTGATCCTCATGAAAATGAGGGACACACTAAGGAGACATGTTTATTGTGTGACAGGAAAGATGCCAAGTATGTGCAACAGTTAGAAGAAGAAGAAAAAAGACTTGAGGTTTTGGCAATTCAAGAAGATAGACCACTATGGACTTATCATGTGGAGTCTCTACCCGAACACATTGATTCAAAGTTGAAGCCATCTTTAACAAGTCCTCCAATGGTAGAAATTAAGGAGTTTCCAAAACACTTGAAGTATGCATTCCTTGGAAAAGAACAAACATTACCGGTGATAATTGCATCAGATTTAGAGAAGGATCAAGAAACAACACTATTGAAGGTATTAGAAGAGCACAAAGCAGCAATTGGATGGACCATTGCAGATTTGAAAGGTATTAGTCCATCAAATGTTATTCATAAAATTATTACTGATACAGATGCAAGACCTGCACGTGACACACAAAGAAGGCTCAACCCTAACATGAAGGAAGTTGTTAAGAAGGAAGTGTTAAAATGGTTGGACGCTGGAATTGTTTACCCTATTTCTGATAGCACATGGGTCAATCCGACACAAACAATGCCTAAGAAATCAGGTATTCAAATTGTTAAAGATGAACAAGGTGAGCAGGTTGCCACCCGACCCGTTACCGGATGGCGGGTATGTATTTATTATCGAAAATTGAATGCCGCCACGTCCAAGGACCACTTTCCACTTTCTTTCATCGATCAAATAGTTGAGAAGCTAGTAGGTCAGAAGTTTTATTGTTTTTTAGATGGTTATTCAGGATATAATCAAATTGCAATTCATCCTTACGATCAACAAAAGACAACGTTTACGTGTCCATATGGTACTTTTGCTTTTAGGCGAATGCCATTTGGCCTTTGTAAAGCCCCAACCACCTTTCAAAGGTGCATGATGAGTATCTTTTCAAGATATGGTTGGGGAGTCATTAAAAAAATTCATGGATGACTTCTCAATATTTGGCCCATCATTTGATAACTATCTCATTCAATTGACCTAAGTATTAAAATGGTGTGTCGAAACTAACTTGGTTTTAAGTTGGGAAAAAAGCCATTTTATGGTTCAAGAAGGCATTGTCTTAGGTCATGTCATTTCTAAACGTGGCATAGAGGTTGATCATGCAAAAGTAAAAGTTATTTCCACTTTACCTCCTCCCACGAATGTTAAAGGCATTCGTTCATTTTTGGGTCATGCATTACTTGCAGTCGTGTATGCTCTTGATAAGTTCAGGTCTGACATTTGGGGAAGTAAAGTTATTATATATTCAGATCATCGTGCAGTGAAGTATTTGATGGACAAGAAGGATGCTAAGCCAAGATTAATAAGATGGGTGTTGTTGTTACAAGAGTTTGATTTAGAGATACGAGATAGGAAGGGTTGTGAGAATGTTGTGGCAGATCATTTATCCAGAATTGTAGTGGAAGATGATGATTCTAGAGTAATAAACGAAACATTTCCAGATGAGCATTTATTAGCAATATCTACTCTACCTTGGTTTGCTAATATAGTCAATTATTTGGCTGCAGGTATACTTCCAAATCATTAGTTAGTGCAGAAAAGACAAAAGTTTGTCGCTCAAGAGAAACATTACATTTGGGATGATCCGGACCTTTTCAAAATTAGTGCTGATCAGATTATTAGGAGATGTGTACCAAAAGCAGAAGTTCAAGAAGTGTTAACACTAACCCATTCATCTGCATGTGGAGGACATTTTAACAGTAAAAAAACCGGATATAAGATCTTGGCTTATGGTTTATCTGGCCTACGATTTTTAAGGATGCCTCAGTTTATGCTAAACAATGTTTGAGATGCCAACAACTTGGTAGTATCTCTAAACGAGATGAGATACCCATGAAACCAATCCTTGTAGTTAATATTTTCGATGTATGGGGGATTGATTTCATGGGACCATTCCCGAATTCACATGGCAATTACTATGTCTTAGTAGCGGTGGATTACGTGTCTAAGTGGATTGAGGCCATTGCCACTAAAATAAACGACCATACCGTGGTGTGCACCTTTGTACAAACTAATATTTTCTCAAGATTTGGTATCCCTCGTGTGATTATAAGTGATGGGGAATCTCACTTTAAAAACTTTAACTTTGGGAAGTTGCTTAAACGGTATTGTGTAAATCACCGAGTTGCAACGCCATATCACCCACAAACAAGTGGTCAGGTGGAGGTTTCAAATAGACAAATTAAGGAGATTTTACAAAAACAGTAAGAACTGACCGAAAAGATTAGTCTTAATGTTTAAATGATGCTTTATGGGCATACCGAACCGCTTTCAAAACACCTATTGGAACCACACCATATCGATTGGTTTATGGGAAAGGTTCTCATTTACCGGTCGATTTGGCTCACCGTGCATTGTGGGCAGTGAAAGCTGTCAACATGGATTATGAAATTGCAGGTAAAGAAAGAAAGTTTCAGTTGTGTGAATTAGAAGAATTAAGGAATGAAGCATTTGATTGTGCTTCGGCATATAAAGATAAAATGAAAATAGTTCACGAAGCCAAAATCCGACAGAAATCGTTTGGCGTATATCAGAAAGTGTGGCTTTACAATTCCAAACTCAAACTCTTTCCAGGAAAACTAAAAAGCAAATAAACGGGTCCCTTTACTGTTACAAGAGTTGGCCACTTGGGAGATATTGAAATTGAAGATCTGAAAGATCATACAAGGCGGGCGGTGAATGGTCATCGATTGAAACCCTATTTGGAGGCAACTGAAATCAACAAGGTACAAATGGATGCAGTAAAATTCCTTGTGGATTCACCAACATATGAGACCAACTAGTATATCATGTAAGTTCTGGCTGAACACTTAAAACTTAGCGCTTTTCGAGAGGCAACTCGTATGTTCACTAGAAACCCTCACGAGACTTCACTCGTCCACTCGGGTTTACTGAGTGGTTTAAAAGGCTTGTTGCATATGCTAAATGCAACCGTGATTCCTACGAAAGTGAGTATATGAATTTTATTTTCTCTTCGTTATTTATTGTGTCTTTGCGTTTATGTCGTCATTATTTATTGTAATTCAGTCCTTGGATGTATATTCATTAGCAGGGTGAAGTCTATGGATTTTCAAGTAAGTATAGGTGTGATTGAGGGCAATGCACAATTAGTGGGGGTGGGGGGAGTTGCCATGTTTTCCGACAACCAAAACACCAAAACGAGTTTATATTCTCATGATATTTTAATTTTTTATTAAAAGTTTTTTATATATATCAAGTAAATTCTCAAAACAAAACAAAACAAAAAAATTTAAAATAAATAAATAAATAAATAAAATTGAAAGCACGGGGTTGTAACTTACAGCCTTATGCCGTAACTTACAACCTATGCCCACCCAGATGGCCTTAGCTCCTGTCTTACGGTCTTCACTAGACGGTCTTAGAAAAAAAGGGGGACCGTAACTTACGTTCTTAGGCCGTAAGTTACGACCTGTCGAGGCTGGTTGCTGGTTGCCTGCAAAATCATCTTATAACCCGACCCAACTTCAAATTTTACCATATGACTCAGGTTTTGACTAAAATCTATCACCAAAAGACTACTTTTTCACAATCTCTCATCTACTCCCACCCTCTTCCCCCAAAAATCACCAAGAACCCTAGTTCTTCCTCATCTCATAACTTCTTCAATTTTTCTCAAAACCCACAAAGTTCATATGCATCTAGCCTAATTTTTTGAGACAAATACAACCTACGGTTTAGTTTTCCTAAATTCATGACCGTTTGTGAGATCTGGTAACAAGAGGATTCAAGAGGGTTGGGAGTTGTGTGACATTGTTGTTAAAGTTGCATCTTTCTTAGTAAAAAACACTTTAACAACAACAATGATTAATGGCAAGTAATAATAAAAAAGTAAGGGTAAAGTGGTTGCTTCAACATCGAGCACTAAACGAAGGAATTTTCCTGAACGAGAACCATCTAGGGTTGAGGAAGAAGACACTGATATAGAGGAAGAAGAAGGGTCTGGAAGCGATGAAGAGTATGATGATGATGGATTACCCAAGTGGAGAAAAAGTAGACGTTTATCTTCATTTGTAGAAGAAATTCAGCCTTTGCTATATCATAAGAAGATGAGGGACATTAAAAGGGACACTTCAATCCCTCATGATCTGTGAGAGGCAAATTAATTAAGATCATTTTGACAAGTTTAGGATTGTTGATTGCTTTACAAGATTGGGATGGGAAGAACACATGAACTTTACCAATGATGGGGGCAATGACATTTACATAGATGCAATTATAGAGTGATGTCAACACTTCACAAGAAACCAGGTAATAATCCATCGGAGACAATGGAGTTAGTAGAAAAGGTCAATGGCAAACCCATAACATTATCATTTGAAACCTTGAGTAGAATAGACAACTTCGAGATAGGGGTGGAAGATGATTAACCGTATGAGTATCCCTCCGATGCATTACTAGCTTGCAAGAAGGCCAATGAAAAGACATGGAGAGATATGATCAGAGCATTGTTTGTTGTGCCTAAAGGCACAGATGTAGCACGATGGCCTCTAAGCCGGAAACATCTCAAACCATTACCCAAGTTACTTATGATATTTTTAAACCAGAATGTAATGCCCCGACTAGGTGATAAAGACTCGTGACAGGAACACCCGTCCTATCAGCCCATCATCTTATCTTGTGGAATGTGTGGGAAACTAGAGAGTCTGATAGGAAATTTGTTCCATATTGACGATTGCTTTCCAAACTGCTAAAGAGGGCTAATGTGTTGCCTCGCAGAGTGAAGCCTCAGAAATTTAAGCACTCCCCATTCTGCTTAGCAGCTACAGAATGGTTGTATCAAGAGACGACACGTATTTACCGGTTAACCGACATAAAAAGTGGGTGATGCATGGAGGTATTGAAAGAAGATGCCTAAGAATAAGAAGAACAAGTGGATCCGACACCCATAACGGTGGATGATGTGCCTCGTGAGGAGTGGAGACCTCATCAATGTAGTGATAGGAACGCAATGGCACAAGCGCGTTCCACTAATTTTAATCACTGGACTGACTGGGAGCAAATTATGTTTGACAGGCAAACACAGGAAATTGAAAAAAATCGGAGGTACAAGCAAACAATGATGTATACCCAAGAACAATATAGAAATGAAGATTTCAGATATCATAAGGAGATCCGACATTACCACGACTTCCAACAGGGTCTTCCATACACCGAGAGGCCCCACCCTACTGACTGGAGATCTCCTGATCTTGTTCCATATGTGCAGAGCCATCAGATGCCTTATTACCCTCAGTCAACTCCATCAGGGTGGGTGTCATATGACACCAACATGGGTCAAGCACACGGTAGTTCTACTCAGTCCAACCCATGCGACATAAGGACCATCCAACGGAGTTTGTACGAGAGCATGTTTGGTCAGCCATACCCCCGACCACCATATGATGGATGATCTTGCACTCTTTGATCACATGAGATTAGGTCCACGTGCTTTTCCATGAACTTATGCTATTATGATGTTTATGTTGTTACTTCTTGTTTTTAGTTGCATTAGGAGGATTGGTCATTTTCTTTTATGTACTTGGTGGCGTAACAACTTTTTTTTTTGGAATGTGTTAATTTAAATTTTAGTTAATGTCGAGTCTTGGTATGCATAGCACAATAATGAGGGATTAGCTTTGCACTTGTGGGAACTGTAATTTTAATAAACTCATTCTACATTAGGGACAATGTAGCTCAATTGTAGGGATGAGGTAATCAAATTTTTAAAATTCAAAAAAAAAATTTGAAAATATTTTGAAAATTATGCATAAAACCTAATTTATCAATATACATCGCTAAGTATCACTTGCTTGTGCACATGTAGAGATCCCTTGCCATGGTTAGAAATAAGTCATAGGAAATTATGCCCAACTAGTAGTTTTCTATAAAATTAAGTAAGATCGCCTGGTTAGGTATAGCGAACTAGACAGTGTACAACATTGATGTTTCACATCCTTAACCCGTTCTTTCGTTTTTGTTAGAATTTGAGCCTAATTAAGCATTTTCATAATATACTTAGTTGCTCTTCTTTTTTTGTATTGAGTGTTTACCATAATGTGCATCTATTTTAAAACTCGTGTAACTAATAGATGTTGAGATCATGGATCATTACTTTGCACAAACATGATAGAAGCATTAGGATAGCCATTTTTTAGACTTTTTCATTTGATTTCCCTACCTTAACATATTCCCTTTAGACGCCCCTTCAAGCCCCAACTTGTCATTTGAATGATCCACATCATTAACCTTATTAACCTTTTAGCCTTTTCAGTTAAACCGCGTGGTGAAGTCCAATTTGTGATGTCTAAGTTTTCTAGTATTGTCTTTTCTTTTTAGTTGAAGTGTGTTAGATAGTTTCAGCAGCAATTATGATTGATATATGTGAGAAAAAAAGATGGTGACATATGAGGTCAAAATGACCAAAGTATAGAGCAACAAAAATAATGTGAAGTCTGGTAATGTGTTCGGGTCAGTATGATCCAAGTTTATGATAGTATGTGTAGTTTTTAGACTTAGCATGTTGAAATTGGGTTTCATTCACCATTTCCTATTTTAAATCCTTTTACACACCCGTAACCCTAGCCTAACATTACAACCCATAAAAGACCTCTTGAGTTGTGTATTGTACTGTGTTAGTTGATGGAGATGTGATTGTTATACGAGCTTTTATATTGATTTGCACTAGTGGTGAGTGTTCCAGATATACTAGTATATAATCACTAGTCCAGAAATCAACTCGAGAGGAGTGATCATTGTGAGAGGTGTGAATGCATGTGTTGGAAGCTGAAGGTAAGTTATGCTTGATTAGGTGATCTCAAGTTTCCAAATATGCAGTTACTGGTTGGGTTGTCAACCTTGAATGACATGAATTTTAGTGCTAGGTATGCCTTGGGACCTTAACTCACACAAGATTAAGAGATTATTAACGGATTTGCTTGATTAGTGTTGAAGTGTTACAAGAGAGTTTGTTTGAGGTCAAACAAAAGGGTAAGTGTGAGGATGTGATAAGTGATTAATATGTATGCACGTACCATAGTTAATATATTTTATATGTCGAATGATATTACTTTGTTGTGCTTTTGAAATGTAGGTCAAATGGAGTTTAATGTCATTATTTATAAAGGATATCAAAGATATGAAGAGTAGTGCTTGACACGTGCTGAAAATAAAGAAAATCATGGACAAAGTAGGGAGGTCGTAACTTACGGCCTTAGGCCGTAACTTACGGCCTGTTGCGTATCATGGTTGATAATTTCAAATTTTGAATCATATAAAGATCTTAACATTAGGGTTTCGAGTGGATCTCTGCCTCCAACCCCAAGAACAAATCTTTGGACTGTTTTGAGCCATTGGAACTCTCTCTAATCATCAATTGATCAAGGATTCATATGAGCAAAGTGAAGATTGAAGAGATTATGATGAAGATGTGAGGCTAAACCGTCCGTGATCATCTCCGGGTGGATGGTTTGTGATTTGATCATGCATGCTTGTGCTTTTACCTAGTCAAGACATAAACTTTGATTGTGTAACAACTTTTCTTTGTTTATATGTTTTGAATCATGACTTGATTGAAGATTTGTGTTAGTGGATTTGATTATTGCTTATCAAGTTATTAGTTTTACATGATAACCATTGAGTAGTAATTAGGTTATTATCATTAATTGGTGATTGCAAATAAAGTTTTTAGATTGTGGCATTAGTTAGTTTACTCGTTTATTTACATAATCAGTTATCAAGTTGGTAATTACCTTTCAACATACGTGATAAACAAGTTATGTCTATGTGACTTCAAGATTAGGTAAAACATAAGTCGTGTATTCAATTACATTCATGAAACCCTATTGTGATTCTTTTCATCTCAATAGTTCTAAACCAGGTCTAAGTTTTTGTTTTGTTTATTAAAGTAATCGTTTTTAAGTTAATTTCAGTCATCTCTAATTTGTAGTCTCGTGACAATAGTGACTAAGTAATTTTTGAATCAGTTACGCGTGACACCATCCATGGACTCCTCGTGGGATCGACACCCTATTTACCCTAATTAGTTAAGGTATCTAGGAATCATAAAACAAACAAACTATCTTCTTATTTGATCGGGTCTTCGACACCGATCAGATCTTCCGAAGAGTTATTTCTGTTCGGAAGATATAGTGTAGGGTCCTTAATGTAAATTCTCAATATTTGTTGAGTGTGTCTATTATAATTAGTTAAACACTATAAATAGGGACCTAATGTAATCAGTGAGATAGACTGATTATAAACTTGATAGACTGATATAGAACTAAATCATCTATAAACTCTTGTTCAAGTAATTCTTGATAGTATTCTATTTCGTATCATCTTTGTATTGTTGAAATTCCGCATTTTTATTCTCAATTGGTTTTACAACAATTGCTATCAGAGCCTGGTTAGAGGCTTGATTGAGAATCAATGTTCAATCAAAGATTGATCGGCGGAAACGATGGTGTCAACAAAGTTCAAGGTTGAGAAATTCGACGGGAAAACGAATTTGGGTTATGGCGGTTGAAGATGAAGGCGTTACTCGTTCATTAATGATTGGTGGATGCCTTGGCCGGAGAATCTAAGTTGCCGAATACGATGTCGGACAAGGAGAAGAAGGAGATGCTTGAATAGGAAAATAGTTCGATCATCTTGAACTTGGGGGATCGGGTACTCAGAGAAGTATTGAAGGAGATGTCTACTACAGGGGTCTAGTCAAAATTGAAAAGTCTATACATGACGAAGTCTTTTGTGAACATGTTGTATCTCAAGAAACATTTGTACACGTTCCAAATAGCTACTGGGAAGTCAACTGAAGATCATACTGACGAATTCAATAAATTGGTGTTAGATCTTGAGAACATTGAGGTTGAATTGGATGATGAAGACCAAGCGATCATATTCTTGACATCTCTTCCATGATCCTATAAGCACTTTGTGGATACATTAATGTATGGTAGGGATACCCTTACCATGTAAGAAGTGCTGGCAAGTCTCAATTCAAGGGAATTGAAAAAGAGAACTAATTATAAGGAAGATGGTGGAGAGGGTTTGGTGGTCAGGGGAAGATCTGAACAAAGAAGCTTCAAGTAGAGAAGTGTCTCAAAGTCAAGGTCCAAGTTCAAGAGGAGGTGTTATGTGTGTGGGTTAGAAAAACACTCAAGAAAGATTATCCTAACTTGAAAAGAAAGAAGGATGAATCAAGTGGATCAAAGTCTCATTCAGGACATAATACACAAGAAGACTCATCTGATGGGTATGAAAGTGCAGATGTGTTGGTTGTCATAAGCAATGGCAAGGAGAATGAGTGGGTGATAGATTCAGGGTGTGCGTTCCATATGCCAATAGTGAAGGAGTTCTTTAAAGATCTGAAGTTTGAAGATCTTGGATTAGTGAAGCTAGGAGATGATAGACCTTGTAAGATTGTGGGTCATGGTGTAGTGACTCTGAAGATGAAGAATGGCATGGAAGTGGATTTTCATGATGTAAGGTATATCCCTAGTCTTAAAAGAAGTTTGTTGTCTTTAGGGCTATTGGAGAGTTCTGGTTACCATGTTAGTCTTAGGGATGGTAAGGCTAAGGTGATTAAGGGATCAATCATAGTATTGTCCGGTAGTAGAAGGATGAATAATATCTATTTACTGGATAGTACTGGTGTAGTAGAGTCCTAGGTGGAAATTGCCTCAAGTAATAGTAGTTCTAAGGCCATGTTATGGCACAAGAGGCTTGGTCATATCAGTCATCAAGGACTGGTAGAGTTACAGAAGCAACAGGTGATGACTGAGTTGAAAAATTATGATTTTAGTTTTTATGAAACTTGTATTCTTGGTAAACATAAGAGGGTAAATTTTACAAGGGCTAAGCCTATCACAAGTTGGTTGTTAGACTACATTCATTCTAATTTATGGGGTCCTACTAAGGTTGATTCTTTGGGTGGTGCTAGATACTTCATGACATTGATTAATGATTTTTCAATAAGAGTTTAAGTGGTTATCTTAGAGAATAAGAGTGATGCCTTAAGTAAGTTCAAGGAATAGAAAGTCCTTTGTGGAAACTCAAACCGAAAGAAAGGTCAAGAAATTAAGAACAGACAATGGGTTGGAATTCTGCAATCATGAGTTCAATTAGTATTGTAAGACTCATGGTATTGCAAGACATAAAACTATGTCTGGGAATCTACAGAAGAATGGTTTGGCTGAGAGGATGCATAGAACTTTGCTTGAAAAATTTAAGTGCATGTTGGCTAGTTCTGGTTTACTCAAGATGCTCTGGCCTGAAGTTATTACAACTGCAACGTACTTAGTCAATAGGTCTCCATCAGTTGCATTAGACATGAAGACACCTATAGAGGCATGGTCAGGGAGAAAGAATGACTACGGGGAACTTAAGGTGTTTGGTTCTTTGGCTTATGCTCATATTAGCCAAGGGAAGTTAGAACCTAGGGCCTATAAATATGTTTTTTTAGGATACCCTGAGGGTGTAAAAGGGTATAGGTTGTGAAGGCTAGAAGGGGACATACCTAGGGAGATAGTTAGCAGAGATGTGATTTTCCAAGAGGATGTTGTTTATAGAGAGATTCAAGGAAAGAGGAAGTCAAAAGTTGAAGGTCTAGAGTGGGGTTCAGGTTGAGGTGGAGCAGCAGGGTGTGAATGATAAAGATGTTGATCATGGAAATTCTAATAGCCAGGGAGATGGTATGGATGATTACCAGTTGGCTAGGGATAGACAGAGAATACAAGTGATACCTCCACTTAGGTATAGAAAGGGGAGTAATTTGTCTGCATTAGCCTTTGTTGCTACAGAAGCAGATAGCAGCTATGAACCATTGTCATACTTTAAGGCTATTTCTATGAAAGAGAGTTCAAAATGGTGTAAGGCCATGGAGGAAAAGATGGAATCTCTTTATAATAATGGCACATGGGAGCTGGTTGATAAACCTGAGGGTCATAAACCTGTGTCATGTAAGTGGTTGTTTAAACTAAAAGATAGGATTTCTAAAGGAGAACCTCCTAGGTACAAGGCTAGATTAGTAGCTAAGGGGTTTACATAGAAACCGAGGGTGGATTATAATGAAATATTTTCACCTGTGGTGAAGCATTCATCTAGCAGGGTTATACTACCATGGATTGCTTCAATGGATATGGAGCTACATCAGTTCGATGTAAAAATTGCATTTTTTTTTCATGGGAAGCTGGATGAAACTATCTATATGAAGCAACCGGAGGGGTTTGAGGTTAAGGGGCAGAAAAATAAGGTTTGTCTCCTTAAGAAGTCTTTGTATGGGCTAAAACAATCCCCTAGACTGTGGTATAAAAGGTTTGATGAACATATGGTAAATAATGGGTTCAACCGGAGCAACTATGATAGTTATGTCTATTTTAAGGAATACAGTATAAACAAATTTGTGTATTTGTTGTTGATGGTGATGACATGTTGGTGGCTTGTCCTGATTTGGAAGAAGTTGAAGCTACTAAGAAGATGTTGATGTCAGAATTTGAGATGAAAGATCTAGGTGAAACCAAGAAGATATTGGGCATGGAAATCAAAAGAGATAGAGAACACATGTTGTTGAAGATGTCTCAAAGGTCTTATTAGATAAGGTGCTAAATAACTATAGGATGGATGAAGTGAAATCACTAACTAATCCTATAGGTGCTCATATTAAACTATGATTTTCCTACATCAGATGCTGAAGTTAGATATATGGAGAAAGTACATTATGCCAATGTTGTTGGGAGCTTGATGTACTTGATGGTATGTACAAGGCCGAATATTGGGTATGCTGTGAGTTTAGTCAGCAGGTATTTGTCAAATCTGGGTAAAGCTCATTGGGTGGTTGTAAAATGGATCTTGAGGTATCTCAAAGGTACTAAACACTATGACTTGGTGTATGGACATCATGAACATGAGAAGATGGATAGGATTGTTTGTTATGTTGATTCTGATTTTGCCAAAGACCTGGATAGGGGTAGATCTATTACAGGGTATGAATTTCAAGTGCAGGGTAACTTGGTGAGATGAAAAGCTCAGTTGCAGCATGATGTGGTATTATTTACAACAGAGGCTGAGTACATAGCTTTGACTGTGAGAGTCAAGGAAGCTATGTGGTTGCATGGTTTTGTTTTTGAGTTGGGAATCAAAGTTGCAGATTCAGTGGTGTATTGTGATAACCAGGGTGCAGTCCAATTATCAAACAATAGCATGTTTCATGAGAGAACAAAGCACATTAATGTGAAGTTACACTTCATAAGGGATGTGGTGAATGTTGGGAAGGTGAAAGTGGAAAGTGTGTCTACTTTGGAGAATCCAGCGGATGTGTTTACAAAGTCTATATCTAGTGTGAAATTTAAGTTTTGCTTGGATGCATTAGGAGTTGGTTAAAATCTTGTTTTGGATTTTAAGGTGGAGATTGTAAAGTACTAAAACCCAAAACAAGTGTTCTTTCGAAGTTAAGTGTTCTTCCGAAGCTTAACATCTTTCTTCCGAAGCTTGGGTGATATCTTCCGAAGGTTAGGTTTGCCTCGGAAGGGATTTAAGTTTTACTTTGGATATCTTCCAAAGGGTTATTTCTGTTTGGAAGATATAGCATAGGGTCCTTGGTGTAAATTCTCAATATTTGTTGAGTGTGTCTGTTATAGTTAGTTAAACACTATAAATAAGGACTTGATGTAATCGGTGAGATAGACTGATTATAAACTTGATAGACTGATATAGAACTAAATCATCTGTAAACTCGTGTTCAAGTAATTCTTGATAGTATTCTTTTTTGTATCTTTGTATTGTTGAAATTCCACATTCTTATTCTCAATTGGTTTTACAACAGAAACAATTAACACTGGTGGAGGCTCTGAGCACATAAACTCAATGTCTAGGTGTGACGACCTTAACCCTATGATGCAATCTTTTAAACCGACCATATATTGGTGATCACTTAGAGTCTTACAATGCAGGTAAGTGTAGGTAGGAATTTATTTGCATGTTATGTGTGTCATACTTATCTTATGTTTTTAGATTTGATGGTGCTATAGCCCGTGAGATGAAAACAATATTGTATAATAGCATCACATGTCAATGGGTGAGAATATCATAATGAGACTTTACATCTTAAGTACACCCTTCAACATAGATACTAGAGAGATTTTGACACCTTATGATCTCTAAATACGTAGTAATTTGTAAAATTTGTGAAACACTAACAACTGGATTTCAAGTCTAAGCTTGGTCAGGTTAATCATTAGACCCTCGTTGATGGGGTTTTGTCTCTACACACGTACAAAGGATTTGTGAGCGCCACACATCATAACGAGATGTTGATAAGTTTTTGTAATGTTTTATTGCTATACATTTGAATTTGTTTCGATATATAACAAGTAATTTTATTGTTAACAAGTTATTTTATTGTTGTAGACCTTGACTCGTGACGCGATCCACAAATATCAAGGTTTCCATAGATTGCCCTTAAAAAGGGAATGTGAGCTAAAATGATCATAAGTAATAATCTAAAAATACTCATAGTTTATTTTGTGTGTTGTCACTTTTGAGCATATGTTTAGATATTTGTTGAACATGTGTAAAGAAAGTGTTAGATTTATTGCAGCTACAAAATCAAAGATTTCAAGATTTAAATACTTCTCTTTTATTTTATTGATCAACATGACAACTATGATCCGCTACCAACATTTTAAGATCTTGTTAGATATTTTAGTGTAATTAGATTGACTAGTAACTAATATGATTATAATATTCATCAAACAAGTCAAGAGATCATGCTTGTTTGAGTTTATTGTGATTATGGATATAGAATACTTCATAAGTAATGGGGGGTGTTCCAAGGGGGTAATGCCCCCTTGGCGAGGGTCTGGACTTCGGGGGCGGCGAACTTGCGACTCTCAAGTTTGACCCTCACACGAATTCATACTTTTAATTTCTGAACTGGAGTTTATCCGATTGAACATTTGGTGTGAACCTAAATAGTTTCAATCCGAAAGCAAACATGTGACTCTTAAGTTTTCAAAGTTATCGATTATCTTATTACAATTTATTTATAGATCTCTCGCTCCTCGTCCTTGTGATAAGGCATGTAGTTATCTATATTACCTTATAAAACATTTGAGATGGTTAAATTTTATAATTTCTTTAAAAGTTTAAGACACTTAAAATCAATATTGTTGTATTTGTATAAATGTTGATGTATAAATCTATACTACGTTTACAAGTCCCTAATGCATAACTATAGAAATGTTCCTGTCTCATA
The DNA here is from genome assembly GCA_018326385.1 of Flaveria bidentis. Classification (NCBI taxonomy): domain Eukaryota; kingdom Viridiplantae; phylum Streptophyta; class Magnoliopsida; order Asterales; family Asteraceae; genus Flaveria; species Flaveria bidentis. The sequence continues at coordinate 5,120 of BJCM01083698.1, read as the reverse complement.
TTGGTTGCGAAGAAAACACCTTACGATATTGAACTCCTATATAAATAGTCATTTGCCAAAGTTAAAAGGAAAAAAATGATATTTCACACATGCCTTCTTGTATTTTATTAAACATATAATTAAATTGGTAAAAAAATGTTTTTTGATTTTTGTTAACACACTGGATACTATATAATGTAAATGTATTTTTTATTGTCAACAAACTATTAATCATCTATCTAACGTAGAATACCATCTTAATAAAACAGGTGATATAGAGATTAAATAATGTTTGTAGATCATATAATGCAAATATTTCATTACCACCTTATATATAATAGTATCTTTTATGTAATCATATATTATACTACTAGCGTATAACCCCGTGTATTACACGTAATAAATAATTAAAATAGTATATAGTTATTTATGAACAGTTAGAGATTGTAAAACGTTATTTTGATATTAGATATAACTGAAATTACGTATGAGTAAACACTTTGATTAATTGATAATACATTTTTTATTATTTCTAAAACCTTCGTTTAAAATATTATTTCTTTAATAAAACTTAATTGTTTATCAATATTTCGTTGTTAAAGACTCCGGCCTTGTTAGTAATTTTTTATATAAAACATTTATTTTATTAAAAGAATGATTTTAAAATAATTTCATTAATTTGAAAAGTTTCATTGTTTTAAAAATCATAGTTTTATAGAACTTTGTTTTTGAAAAAGTGTAGTTTTTAATCAAAATATTAAGTTTTTATTTAACAAAAAATGTATTTTTTATATTATTGATTCAATAATAACTTATATTTATAAAATAGAGTGAGAAAGAGAAAGTATTGGAAATTAATTATTTGATTTTTTTTAAATAAAATACATAGTTTAGAAGGAAAAATAAATGGGAGAGTAAATGTAGGAATGACACATGTCAAAAAATATATAAGATTATTAGGATAAGTATGAAAAAAGTATTAATCAAAAAGCTTGGGTTTGATCAGTATATTAATTGAATTTGAATTTAAGTTTGAATTAGGATCGTTTAAGTCTAGACTTGATTCAAGCAATAACGAAATGATCACGACTCACAAAAACATTAACGTGTTCTCGTTTACTTTTTTTAACATGTTCTCATGTGATATCTTAAGAATGACATGTATTTTAATTGTTAATCTTTTAAGTTTATGCTTTATTTTGTTGTCATATAGTTTGTTATTTATTCTAAAATATGAATAATAAAAAACAAAAAAGTTAGAGGATTATTTATATCATATTAAACAAAAGTCACCTATTAACCAAGAAAGAGAAGTCATGATTTGGTGGTTGTTTTCGTTGAAACGGGAAAACTCTTAAAATATCTTTCTTTTTTAAAATATTTTTCTTTAAAACTCTTCCTTAAAAAATATTCCATAAAATGTCTTATTCGGACAAGTCGTCGGCGTCTTTATGGACATGTAGAGACATCTGTACAGTAGATCTAGTCACAAATAGGCATGTGTGCCTACGCAGACGAGCACCTTAATCAAGCAGGTGGGCGCATGTTCCCCACAGGCGAGTTGCTATCCCGTAGGTGCACATCCACTCTCATAGGTTGGCCGAGCATCTAAAATACTAAAAATTTAGCAGGTGTCGTCGACCATGACAATGATGTCAAAAAAGCTGCTTAGGACACCAATACAAACGTTGACGCTTTGTTTAATAAGAATATTTCAACGAATATCAAATTTAAATGGACATTTTAAGGGGACAAAAAGAAGAAAAATAGACATTTCAAGAGGAAAAAAAAAGAAAAATAGATATATATTTTGGAAATTTTCTCGGTTAAAATGGCAATGCCAATGAATAAGAAGTGTGAATGATGAATAAAATTGAATGAGTCAAAGTGTTAGTTTGGTTGGGATTGTAACATAACATTAGTTTGGCCTTATCGTGTCACTATACCGTCAGTCACTGTCGGTGGCCTATTTTTCCGATTTGTGGTGTGGGAATAATAATTTATAAAACAAAAACAAAAGACCGATCAAAAACAACACCGTAAAGCCAACGTAACTCAAACAAAAGAGCTTAAGCTGCAACGTTGTTGGGTTTCATGTTTGTTTCTGTTATAATTCAATTTTTATCGGAGAATGGTAATCGTAGGGTATTCACCGTCCGGTTTTGATGGTTTTATGTCAACATGTAAGTCAAATCATTACTAACAGTTTGGTTCTGGTATGTTTTTTACGGTTTAAGTTTGTTGACTTTTATACTAGTCGTCTAAAATAAGATATGAAATATCTAAACGAGAGTTTTATTGTTTGGTTTTTACGATTTAACTGGTATTAACCTCTCGTATTGTGGCGGGGAGCGTAAAACCATTTCAAATGGTACCAATGTCACATCGTCAGCTACCATTAACACAGGAAATACTCGTACTAAATAAAATTAAAAATATAATGTTGCGACGCGGTCATTAAACGAGAAAAACTTGCGTAACAACGTTGAATTTCACGCGCACGTTACAGCGTGTTAACTCTTACAATATAGATCGACATGGGAACGAAAAATTTGTGCAAGTATGAGATTTAAAAAAAATAAAAGAAAGGATAAAAAACAAAAAAGATACAACTTTTAATGCTTATTGTACACCATTGATGCATCCCTAAGTTATACAACATTGATGTATCTCTAATGCTGAACTATTAAAGACCTTTTATCTGAATTGGTCAGACACTTTTTTTTAATTAGTTAAGCGGTATATTAACTTTTAATGGTTCAAACATCTTAATACTTTAACACTTAATGATCGATTAAATCTCTTATTTGTTCAGCACTTAATAATTTAAAAATTATCCATCTTAGTAAACATCGACCACCATCACCTTTATGGAGAAAATCTACCATTCGATCTCAACACCATAAAATTAATTAACCAGTTAACCACAAATTAGATCACGTTCTCAACCCTTACGCTTGAAACAACCGAGACAGTGGTGATGTTTAAAGCTTCTAATTATGTAACGTCTCGAATTTAGTTATAATAAAAAGTTCGGTTGTTAAAATTATATTTAGTGAAAGGGAATCCTATTTCATCATTTTGTCACAATTCATAACATTTATGTTGTCAAAACACCGAAAAGTAGTAATTATAAACTAAAGTTTTTGTTTAAATGGTTTAAAAATGGAACTTAAAGGGGTTTTTATGTAAGTTACCTTAATGGAATTTCTGGATTATACAAGAGAGGGGTTGACAATTGGAGGTGGCTTGAATCAGAAACTTTAATCAAGAAGCATATGTATTCAAACTGAAGGATTTCAAGAAGATGAATCATCAAATAATGACCAAATGCATGCTCCAAGAAGAATTCTAGGATTTAAGTGTAATCAGTGATCAACGTGACCATTGTAAGTGATTTCCTTATCTTGGTTTCATATTTCAAAAACTAAAGTTGAATATGTCACCACATGTTTGAAAATCAGTGCAAGAACCTAAATATGGCATCCTTTAGTCAAGAATCATGATCCAAACATTGTTAGAGATGTTCAGTTTTGTTTTCTTAAACCCCCGAATACAAACTATATATTTACTCTATAACTACTAAATAAACAAACAAACAAATAGATACATACGTACTTAGTGAGTTTCACTCAATAAATAGGGTCTAAAAAGGGTGAGATGAGGACAAACTTTATCTATATCTCATGAGATAGAGATGTTGCTCTAAAAAAGACTCTCGTTTTAACTCTACAACTACTTTACTTTTATAATCATCACAACTACACTATAGTACTTAAACACATAACCTTTAATTAAAATATCCACTACTTTACCATTAGAATATCCATTCAGGACCGTTCAATCTTGTTTATCTTGCTATATGAGTGTATGCATGTAGATGACCAGAGAATTGGTCACTTTTGACATAGGATAGGTATTATTACACAAACATGTTTTACACTCCAACTAGTGGCGGAACTAGGTTGAAGAGGATGGTTCGTCAACCTACATGGTTCTTTTCTCGATTACATATAGATCGTATGTTACGTGAATTTCGTATGACATCAATATATTTTTACGATTGATACCATTGTTCTTATAAAAAATATTATGACGAAATTGCACATTGGTTTCAAAAAACTATATAACTTCTTTTATAAGTTACAAAGTAATTAAAAAGTTATGTAAAAATTCAAATAAATACTTTTGTATTGATTGTGTAGATTATAAAATACTAGAATTAAAAGCCCAAATTCCAAGTTAATTCTTAGGGGTCGTTTGGTTCGCAGAATGTATTGCGAAGAAATTGAAATTGAAAATGGAATTGGAATTGGAATTGAAATTGAAATCTTGTTAAAATTGATAATGTGTTTGGTTAGTCAAATTTGAGTGAAATTGGAAACTTAATTTTGAACATTTCATTGGATTGTTAAACATTTCATGTGCAAGTGAAAGGAATGTGAATTCCAATAAATGAGAGAAAAAATTTCATTTCTAATTCTATCCGTTGACCAACCAAACATGATTTTAAATGTATAATTTTTCAATTAATTTCGTTAACCAAACGAAGCCTTATTTTCTATCCCTCATATATTAATTAAAAAACTCAAGATAAAGCCTAGCTCAAATTAGATTTTCTAACACCTCCATTTCCCAAACCACATGTTCTTAAGAAAATTCCAATATTGGAAGAGATAAATGTTTGTCGATATAAAAAGGTACATCTAATCTTCTAAATCATGATGGAAACAAAGAAACATATCGGGTGTTTTTTGGTTTTTCGTCAGTGAGTTAACTTTAGTTTTAACGGTTGTAACCATAAATACTATTAGGATATGTTTTTCTTCGATGAAGCATGTGAAGTCAGATGTAACGCCCCGTTTTCCGGAGACCTTACGGTTGGCCATTCACCATGATAATTATATAAAACATACAAACGTACAAATTCAAGCAGCGGAATTAAACTTTAACAAACTATTCATGTCATTAAAAACACTGCTGTTAGGCAGTACCATTTGGTTTAAATTAGTTTACAAAGAACAGTTTGCTACATTACGAAACAACAGAGAGTTCATGATAAAAATGGATGTCAGTCTTGCCCCTCCGAGTAGCTTCCCCCGAGTGCCATCCTCAGCAACTAATTACCTGCCAACTGAAAA
>BJCM01083697.1:0-18911 GCA_018326385.1 Flaveria bidentis | reverse complement strand
CCATGCTAATGGACCATACGCATGAACAACATCACGCGAATGACTCAGTCGCACGACTGAACCAGGAGACTGGATCAGTCGTATGATTGTCACCTAAGATTGGCTCAGTCGCACGACTGAACACTCAGTCGGGCGAATGGACCAACCGTATGACTCAATCGCACGACTGAACCATGTTAATGGTTCAGTCGCCCGAATGAGCAACCCTAACCTATAAATACCACTTAATTCGTAAAAAAAAGGATTAAAATCCACTTCGACTCCAGACGTACCCTAGCCGTCCAGAAGCCTCTAAGTTCGTACTCCAAGTTCATAGAACGCAGTAGATCGATTCCTAATCGATTCTTGACGTTAGATTCAATACGTTTTTGTTTCTACGTGCGTTCTCACTGATTGGATCGCCAATCAAATAGGATTCCGCACTATTTGGTTTGGTTTAACACGCTAATCAGTCGGTGTTTCGTTCAAATACCAGGTCCTAACATGTACATACATACGTACATACATACGTACCTACATACATATGTACCTACGTTAGACGACAAATCTTCATCTTTCCCTTCGTCGGTTAATGCTGCTCGTTGAGCCTCGCGAATGCATAACTCGAGATCACTTTCAATTCTTATGTTTTGAAGCATGATAGTAGCCTCGTTAACATCCACATGTATCTCGGTCTCAAATTCCCCTAACGTATCAAACCATTGTCTTCGATCTCGAACTTCTTGTAGTGAGACAATCAAATTATGGACCTTGCGACTCAACGCGTCGGCTACAACGTTCGCCTTTCATGAGTGGTAGCGAATGTCGCAGTCGTAGTCGCTAATCAACAATATCCAATGTCTTTGCCTCATGTTGAGTTTCTTTTGATCGAACATACGTATATCGTACCTACGTACGTACATACCTACGTACATACGTACCTATGTACCTACGTACATACGTACCTACGTACATACGTACATACATACACATACCTACATACATACATACCTACATACATACATATATACATACATGCATGCATGCATACGTACGTACGTACATACATATGTACATACATACGTACATACATACACACACAAACATAGTGTAATGATAAAAAAACAATAAATAATGCGACCGGTTTTAATGGTTTTTTAAGTTATTACAAAATTATGTAACTCTTTCTATTAAAATTATATTAACAAATGAAATTTTTATAGTCATTTAAAAATCATGAGAAAATTTGATTTTTAAAATCAACAATTGTAATAACATAACAATCATGTGTGTAAAAAATAAATAAGATAAATTCATAAAAAAATTTTTGACCCCTTAAACCTTTATAAATTAATATAAAAAGACGATCTTTTTCTTTTTAAATATATTATAATATAGTATACATTTAATAACCTTGGTCAAAAGTTGTCTTTCTGGTCCAATGATATGGATGTGCTGTTTGGGCTTTGGATCTTTAACGTCTTAGCTTCGAACCTGACTTAAGGGTTTTTTTAAACGGTGATATGTTTTCTCTTTTATGGTGTTTTTAGGTGAGTCAAGTTTAAAACGACAAAAATAGTATGACGATTATCCTATCTCAGGAAGACTCACATGGGTATTAAGGTTAGTCCAAAAGTCGTAAAGAGAAAAATAGAAAAAAATACTTAATAACCTTGGTTTCGTTACATGTACAAAACAAACAAACATAGGTCGTTAAAAACATATAAGAGTTATATGGAAACGACTCAATACTTCTGATAATCCTGTTGATTAATTTTATTCAATTTAAAAAATTTGCATATCGTGTAAATGAATATGTTTATAGTATTTCTTGAACTTTAAATGAAGTATTTAAAAATGAAAAAATAAAAAATACAAACAAATATTGTTGTCGGCTCTAGCTAAGCGAGTTTACCCGTGTATGCTAGCCGTAACCAGCGAGTTTTGAGCGTGTGTTATACCATACCCTCAATCTTTCGCTGAACTTACAGTCTAGTCCTTCACTTTTACATATTTAGAAATATCAGTCCTCCATCTTTGATTCTGAACACATACTTGTCCCTCAAAAACTCCCGGTGTTACATCTTGAAACTAAAAAAGCCAATGAAGGAGATAACATGGTGTGAAATGTTTTAGGGGTTGGCTAACCCCTCTTTTAAGTTACACCTCCTATTATTTTTATAAAATACTGAAACGGTTTGAATAAATAAAATAAAATTTTATTAATTATAAAATGGTATTTTAAAATAATATATGATTGAAATCTTCTTTATTACAAACGTTTAAAAAATTTTAGAAACTTTCTTACTATAACTCTAAATTTTAATTATTTTTTTTTTGTAAGAAATTACTTTTTTAAAAATATTAATTTTATTAAAAAATAATTAAATGATATTTTCAGTAATTAATGTGATAATATATTTGAAGAGAGAGACAGAAAAAAAATGATGAATGTGAAAGTAATATTAACACGTGTCACTGCTAGTTACCGTTTTATTAAAATAAAAATATTTACCATGTTAATGTTAATTAGGTGGCTATATGCCCGCATTGGACCTCGTGTGCACTAGTGGTTGCCCTCATGAATCAACATATATTCACCCTCGTACGCTATAATCCGTATCAAGATTTTAAAAAATAAAATGACTGGTGTGACAAATGATGTATATTCTAATAAAAACATATGAGTTTTTAGAATTTTCTCCCAAAACACTCCATTTTAGCAATGAAGCACCAATGTACTATATTGTTTTTGAATTACTATAATCAAGTATCTAGAATCATAAAAAGCATGCATGGTATATCATGATAATAATCATAGAAGAGACCTGATACATGATTAAATGATTAATTATTTAGATTTTTAGTTCAAACGATATGATATTAACTAAATAATAAATGGAGTGAACTTATATCGATTATTAAACAAACGAGGCAAACTTTTATTGATTTATTCAAACTAGAGTGAGTCGAGCATCGTATATTTTGTGTTCAAATGCGAAAAGAGTTCTCTAAGAAGCATTCTATCCAGACGGATATATGTACATGTTTTTACGATAAGCTAAACTTGAGTTTATTTTATTTAAATTTGTGTTCATATATATTTTAACCTTTTTTGCCCCGAATATAATATCGTTGGGACAAAATAGTAATTCGATATATGTAATTTATAATTATTTTGATCAAGTAAATGCGTGACAATTTAATTTAGAAAATTTTTCAATATAAGATGTATAATCATATCTTGGGAGCCTAAAAGCTACGTTTCTATAAGAACTTGATTCTCACACATTGAGCATTGGTGTGTGGTGATAAGCGAACTTGATTCACACTTAAGATTTCATTACAAACAAATTCCATCCATGCAATATATAATGGATTCCCATGTTATGATGAATATATAGATTCATGCATGTATGTAACTAGTAGATAAAACTGTGCTTTATATACGAGGTGTTAAATATTTGTAACCATTGGTTTCCGTCGAATTTTACATTAGTATTCGTCATTTTAAAAAGTCACGTCGAGACACTGGTTGAAAAAAATTATCGAAACGACAAATTCAAAAGTTTAGATAACATAATTTTTAAATGTTGTAAGAACAAAACAAAATATAACTATAAAAATGAACATTAAAGCATATTTGAGGGTACGTTCATGTTTTTACGACTTGTATATTATTATGTAAACTGAGTTTTAAGTGAAATTCAGTTTTATAAACTCAGTTTTGAGTGAAATTTTACTACAAAACGTTTATAGAAAGAAACACACCACAACGATACATTTCAAAACTTTTTTAAACATCATATTTAAAAAATTATAAGAGAAAAAGAAAACATGTGTAAAATTAATTATAAAGATTAAAAAACAAAATTTTAAAAAAAATACTATAAGAAAATGGAACTCAAGGCTTGAAGGAAAGAAACTAGGGGTGCGAACAAGCAGAGCCGAGCTCGGTTGTTTTGGTTTAAGTGAGCTCGAGCTCGACTCATTTCAAACTTTATTTCTAAGGCTCGAGCACGGCTCATCGATTAAAAACTTTTCAAGCTTGAACTCAATATATGCTTGACTCGTTTATTTTTTAATAAAATTTTTATTTAAATAGATTCATATTTAAATATATATATATATATATATATATATATATATATAATATTATACATGTTATTAAATGTTTTATCATATCATATATAATCGATATTATTTATATAAATATATTTAATAAATTGAAAAACATATATAAAAAAACAAGTTCGTTTAGGCTTGTGAGCTAGCTTGACTTTGATATTTGAAGCTCGAGCTTCATAATTAAGTGAGCCTTTTTGTAGGTTCGAACTCGGCTAGAGCTCAATAAGTCTCGAATCATTTCGAGCTTTTTATCGATCTAATTTTGTGTTACTCGCAAGTGACTCGGCTCGATCCAACTCATGTGTATCCATAAAAGAAACCTTCATCCAGAGCACCAAGTAAATATATATGTCCCATACACAAAATTTTAAGACTGTAAGGCAAGAGCCTAACTACCCAGTCTAAGAGAATGCTTATTCCATCTTTCATTGTAGTTACTTTTATGTTTTAGACTATAGGTTGAGAGCAATAAAGTTAATGCAAGGTTATCTTGAAAGTCATCTTCATGTGACTCAAACCTATTATATATGCAACACATACTTTTACAACTTGCTTAACCACTTGCAACTTATTGCAGATATGTGACTCAAACCTATGCAAACATATACTTTTACAACTTGCAATTTACTCTAGATACATTTGCTACATGTAAATATATACATAATAATAACGTGTTATTCATATAGAGATGCATCGATCACAATTAGTGTAAGATGTCAAAATTTCATAGGAGTCGGTGTTAAATGTTCTTGAGTGTTGGTCTAGATTAGCTCGTATATTTGCTAATACAAAAATAAAAATAAACCCACCCCAAAAAAAAAAAAACCAAAATCCTGACGGTAACCTTATATTGAGTTATTAAAAGGTTTTATTAAATAAAAAGCAACATCTGAATCATCTAGTATATTTTCAAAATTTACTTATTAAGAGGTTTTATAAATCGATAAAAAGTGTCTTTTAGACGAACCAAATACATTAGCAATTTTCATAAAACCAAGCCAAATTGATTTAAGCCAAAACAGCTCGGTTAAAACCCTAGTTGATCTCGAACTCAAGTTTTGAATTTGGTTTGCTCGGCTCGTGAACAACCTAATCTACAACGGAAAGAAAGAACCTCATATGGGCACTCTCATTGGGGGAATTGAGTTCCTTTCATAGGGCAAAGAGACGGTGGGTCAATGGGTTTAGAGGCGACCCGAACCCGAATATGATCCACCTAAACATTCCCCCTGCCTTTGCTGAATCCAAATCCCGAGGATCACGGAGCACGAACAACAAGTATCACTTGATACAACAAGGTAAATCTTTAAAAAAACAAGTATCACTTGATACAAAGTTGAATGTATCAGTACGTATCTGTGTTTATAGGATCACCAAACTTATGAATCTGTGTGATACATGTTTCCCAAGTGGAATTGTTTCGATTTGGTGAATTGGGTATGCCTTCAATTCGTTATATAGTCTTGCAGGTGTAAGAACAACGTCAATTGCCCTTTTGTTGCTAAAGTTTTATGTTGGTGATCGGAAAAAGAAGTGAACTTTATGTGTAGGATTGAAAGGGAACATAAATCTTGTTGATTAGAGAGGTTGTGATCGCTTTAGAGTTTGATGCATACAAGGTGTTTGTGAAATTGTCTGAAAGAAGATCCTGACCTAAATGCAAGATTGTATTCATTAGAGGCAGCATCAGTGCATCACTGAGGTGTTTCTTGTTTCCTGTTACTTATTTTACTCATGATTTAGTTAAATTTTTTGGGTTCACCATGGTAATGCTGAACTGATTAATAAATTATCTTGGGAGTGAAAGTTAGAAAATTCCCATGTTTCTATGCTGATCATTTTGTTGCATATGGTTTTTGTGGTCTCATTTTCTGTTCTTCTTATAAGCCAAGAGTAACATTTAGGCTAAATTTGTTCTTTTCATTTCTTTGCGAGTGAAGTATTCGATGCCTTGTAACCGGCATTCGCTTGGTGCTTCTAGTGGCTGAAAGCCTGTAATCTGTTAAGTTCACAAGGAATCTGAAATAAATAGTTGATAATGTCTTTTGTTAGCATCTTAAGGCAACTTTTCCATATGGTACCAGGTACACTTATTTGTTCTTGCACAATCAAATGTATTTTTGTTATGTGTGTAACGTCTTATGGAATTTGCAGGACATTCGAATGTAATAATTAACTGAAGACTGTAAGAAAGGAGGAATTCTGTTTAAAGGTTTCTTGTGGCAATGGTGAGGATTTTTTGTCCTCTTTTATTTAGCTTTTTTGTTTCTTTTAGATCTCATAATGCATTCTGCCTGCACAAATTGTTATATCACAGGGCACTATGATTGGTGATCGATCCACAAGTGATGTTGTTGCAAGACTAAGGACACCTGATGGCCGTGATGAATGGGTGTACTGTCACTCTCAAATTCTTATAACAAAAAGCAAATACTTTGCAGATCGTTTATCCGAGAGCTGGCCCACGTGTCAAATTCTTGATTCCCGCAATTGTGTTGAGGTTTACTGCCAAGAACATGATTTTGACCACCATATCACAGTCTTACGGCTCTTTTATACTACCACCGGGTGTTCTGTAACTAACACATGTCATGGTGTGAAAAACACACTTGGCATTCTCCAAGTGGCGGTTAATCTTGGCTGCCCGGAGATCATTGCCACCTGTGTAGACTATCTAGAAGCATCTCCTTGGGAGGAGGCTGAGGAGGAAGAGATTTTAAAAATCATTCCGGGCATGGGATTATTAGCAGAACCGATTCTTGGACGCCTCCAGCCTGTAAATCAAACTACAGTAGTTAAAATTTTCCTCTCTGCCGTTCTGTTTGCCACATCAGCATTACCACCAACAATGGTTGATTTGAAAACATCTGCTCAGGAACAGATTGAATACATGCTTACCGAAGATGATGATGCTCCGTTGCTGATGGCCGATGAAGATGTAAAATCAAAAGTGAGACAATATTTCAAGGGCTTATTAGCAAGATTTAATGACGTTGTAAAATCAGCTTGTGAAACAGGTGAAATGCATAAATTCCAAAGCTTTTTGGTAGACATGTCGTGGGCTTGCCAAATCTTGGCCAAATTGGAATTATTAAAGGATTTCGTTGAGAATTGGATAGATGCATCAGAAAACATACTGAAAGTTATTGACCAAATAAGTCAAAGTCAACAAGAAGAAGTTCTTGAAACAAAGGTAAAGGTTATTGAGATAACTTCGAAGGTTTTAGAAGCAATAGCATATGGCAGTGTGATTTTGCCTACTGTAAAACGGCTTCATATGGTGAAAAGTTGGCTTCCATTTGTAAGGATTTTAAAGCCTTCAGTTGACTTGTTAACTACCGATGAGAATGACTGTTCGGTAGTTAAAATCGACAGTGAAATATGGCAATCTTTGGAGTCTGCATTTGTTTCAATAATTCTCGCGTTGCCATCAACAGACCAGGCGGAAATTTTAAGTGAATGGTTAGCAAATACGCATATTCGATATCCGGATCTTTCAGAGGTATTTGAGGTCTGGTGTTATCGGTCCAAAGTTGCTAACAGAAGACTTGCAAATGTAACAAGCTCCAATGGTATGATAAAAATGCTATAGATAACCTTTTATTCAATCTTACTGTTTAATTTCATATCTATGTTTATTACATTGATGTTGTACCAATCAGGTATATTGTTCAACTTATAGTTTATATGGAATGAGTAATTTCAAATATCATCATACCTATCTCCAAAATCTCAATGTTCTAGATATTTGCAGTTTTAGTCAAAATGTGATGTCATGGTTGGTTTTAATATTGAATATTTCATATTTGTTGGACTGGAACAATTATTTTCTTGGAAAAGTGATATAATTGACAAAAATGACTTTTAAAATCCTTAGAATTATTTAGAAATGCCCTTGAATCTCACAAAAAAATTGTACTAATATATTTCTTTGGCAGTGTGAGGTTAAATCTTATTTCCAATAGGAAAAAAATAGTCTAATAGTAGGCAAGTTTTCAAAATATTCTTTAGATTTTAAAGATGACATCCAAATAAATAAGACCAAATGAATTTATCCATTTAACTTTTAAAACCATTACTATTGGGTTGCCCTGCCTCAAATACCGAATACTGACAACCCACCCTTCAACTTAAATTTTGAACATGATGCTTTGATCACATCAGAGGAAGCTATGTAAATTACACTGAGCGGAGGGCCAGCCAATCACATAAAAAACTGAAGACAGCTATTGATAATTTGGATAAGTGAGAGAGTTTGGTCGATTGTGTCAAGTTTTGACACTGCTGTATTTAAATTGTTTGATGTTGTATATAGTTTATGTTCATTGTGCTGCTGTTAACTGTTTGAAATATTGTTCAATGTGCTGTATTTACAATGCAGGTTGAGCCTTAGAATCTTTTTCTCTAGAAAGATCAATGTATTAGTTAGGTTTTCATGTTTTGATGGTTTCTGTTTAAAGTGCAGTTTTACCAATATCATAAGCATATATGCGCAATGGTCTCAAGGGTCCAGGTGCAGTTTTGTCTGCTTGATTTTTTGGCAAGTGATGTGAAATAATATCTTTGTGCTCAAAGTCTCAATTTCATTACAAGTGTATATAATCTCAGTATCTTGGTAAATTTTACTGTATAAATGTAAATAATAAGTGTCACATATCAAATATAATCTCTGTTTCATTAGTTACAACTTGTAAATCTCTTTTAGCATTATTACTCAAGTTTACGTGCTCAAAATCTCAATTTCATCACTTCACAATTCAAACTATAACCTATTCAAATCGGTCTGTAGTAGCAAAAGTGCTGCAGTGAGCTCGATGTGATGTTTTGAGTTTGATGTACTCCTATTTACGTTCTGCAAGAATCATAAAAGAGGGCGATAGCCAAACGAGGTGACATCAAGAGGTAGACCTAAAAGAGTTGATACAACAACTGTAAGTGCATATACGGTGATCTGATTGTCGTGTTGCCAGTGTGCATTCATGATGACAATATTCAATGTACGACGTAGCTTTCATAGTTTTCATGCGACACCAGTTGTGCTCTCACTTTGTGGTAAGTTGATAATGTTTTTCCATTGAGGATGCTTGGAATTAAACGGCCCCGTTAGTACATTAAACCGGCTTGACCAGTCTTGTTATCCTAAGTTGATAACGTTACTCAACACCACCTTGCTAAAGAACTCCGATGTATTTGGATCATTATCACAAATAAAGAATAAGCAATGCATAATGATGATATCTCTCTATATCATCTTCTGAAACCTTCCTTATATGGGTGGAAACCTTCTCTATCAAAACGCTTTTTGCTTGGACAAACAACTCATTGGTTTAAAATAAATTCGTCAGTGTCTGGATGGCAACCCATTAGGGGCAAAATGAATAATATCTTGGTACAGTTTACTTGAATTGATACAAACACTTAAATGGCGCGTGAGCTAACATTTATAAAAAAAACGTAGCAAGTGGCATGATAGAGAAACGTTTTAAAAATGTTTTTCAATAAAACCGAGAGGAGGTAATTAAACAGCGGTGTATAATGGTTGAGACAGAATCGAGCATGCATTAGTTAGAACTCGGATTGTTTCGAGCTTAGTATACACCTCAAACTTGACAAAATAAAGGCTACGACATATATAATAAATACTTAATTTTATATAATTTAGACATTAATTTATCATCATTCACTCATAAAAATAGCTGAAAGGATGACATTTTGTTATTACAAGTATTAAGGTTAAAGGGTCAAAGCTCTTTGGACTTCTCATTCTAGGTGCACATCACATTTTGCCTTCTACAAGTAGGGGTGATAACATTAACTGTAAAATCAAGCCCTAACCGTTTTAGTCAAACAAATATTAACCATCCGTTATGGTTAACGATTCTTTAAAACCGAACCATTTGGTTATGGTTTTGGTTTATGCCTCTATTGTTAGGTATCTTTACGCATCGGAAATAAACACACTGTTATACGCACGCTCACGAAAGCAATAAGAACACGAGAATAGTGATTTGACCTACGTCCACTCCTTGCAACTAAGTATTTTTATTAAACTCAATGGACAAGATTACAATATAATGACATGCTCTGGATATAAAGATAATTAGGGTTAATGCTCTGGATATAAAGATAATTAGGGTTAAAGAAGCATCAATGTGTCTGACCCATAACTTCATTCAAAAGCCAAAGACATTCACATGAGCATAGTCATAACCGAACCAAACCTAGTAAATTCTAGCATGTTTCCAACATATAACCTGCATTCACAGCTTCAAATAACTTGCATTTCTAGCATACAACCTCCATTTTCTAGCATGTTTCTCTCCTTTTGGGTGTTTTGAGACCGGAATTTGAGTGGTGTTAATCGATCTTCTTTTGTTAAGAACAACTGTCCTAATCATTAAAATCGGAAGGGACAAAAATTGGTAGCGATAAACTAAAGTTTGGTATTTTTGTCTTTACAAAACTTTATTGCTTGTTGCAACAATTCAAGTTCCCCTACTACTCTTGCAAACTTTTGTGGTTAACCGAAAAATGATGAACGCCTCCTGTAACCAGTGATCAACCAGACTTCTTATAACCGATCATTGGTTTCAGTTTAGCTTAAGACTTCTCATGTAACCAATCCAATTGTTATATTTTATGTGGAGGTAGAAAATCAAAGTGTCTAGAAAAAATATATTTATTTTCAATCGTGGGAGAATTCAAGTAAAACACTTCATTTCTCATCCAATGCTAAATTTGTAACGGTACAAGTAAACTGTATCAAAATATTGTCTATTTTGATCTGATGGATTGACATATAGGAACTGACGGTATTATTTAATCCAATAAGTTGTTTTGATAGAGAAGATTTCCACCCATTAAAAAAGGTTTCAGAAGATGATACAAAGAGATATTACGATGAGTATTTCATGATTTTATAAAAAAAATTCCATTTTTTACTGTACAAAGATAGTTTACTATCAATCAAATAAAAGTTAATATCTAAACTCGTGATGGAATTTAATGAGTGATCCTCTAGGAAATGAAATCAATAGTTGACGTAAACGAATGGAACGAAGGTATCAATTCAAAGATCTTGTGTTATATTTAAATTTATTAGTGGAGTAAATATAGAAAGGTAAGTTCAAAATTAATTAATCAATTACATTCATAATAACACTACAATCGTTCTCATCAAAATTTTTCGTTTTTTATCTCCCATTAAATAATTACCATAATAACTAAAAATATTCTTTATAACTTTTTTAGTTTTAATAAATTAAGAAAGAAATCTCTTTATTAATGTTATTAATAATTATTTATAAAATAATAATTTTTTTGAAGCATAAAACTTTTTTTAAAATATGAAATATTTTAAAATTGGTATTTTTAAAAATTCATTTTTCTAAAACAAAAAATAATCAAATTTGAGAGTTACAATAAGAAAATTTTTAAAAATTACATTTTTATACAATTTGTTTTATAACAATATGTTTATATTTTTGGAAAAAAAGTTTATAAACAAAATTTTAAAAAATTGATATCACTATTTTATTACTTATAATATTTTCTCATACGTAATTTTAGTCGTATCATATATTAGAATGTATCATTTTATAATTAATAAATTTTATTATAATTATATTTTATTTATTCAACCTATGTAATACATTGGTTACTAAAGTTAGTTATTATATATGACAAAATAAATTCCATTAAATACTTTTTTGCAATTATCTTACGACATAAACATACAAATTCCGTAATTTTAACTAATATCAATTTCGCATTTCATCTGAAAAGATTCGAAGATCTTTCTACTATATTTTCTAGATATTCGCAAATCTTGTTTCAAAATAAATAAATAGTTTGTCATGATGACAAGAACTAAAATGAAAGAAATGTAACGGTTAGAAATCATCAATAGCAATATAAAAGAATTTCATTTGCTCTCAAAAACAAACATTCACCCCGCCATCATCCCTCTCATATTCAAATTGGGGGAATGTTCCATAACAACTTCAATTAGGTTTTCCCGATGCATTGTTATATACCTCGATTCGATCGTCTCAATTTGTGTGTAATCATTCAGAAGTTTTTGAAGAATTGAAGTTGCGTCGATTGATACATAACAACTGGAATTAGGTAAATCACTTGCTATTTTATCAAGTTTTTCTGCAAATCGCTTAATTAACAACAGTTGATTCACAATTTTGCGTACTTCACAGAGTTGATCGTCTTTGCGTGTGATTTTGCAACAGTTGATTCAACTCCTGATTTTTTTGCTTTGGTTTTTAGTCGGTTGGTGGAGAAGGTTAGTCTAAACCCTCGATTTCACAGAATCTCTTTGATGTTCTTGTTTGTTTTCTTATGATTCATTCTATTAACTCTTGATTTGTTGAGTCGTTTTATTAATTGAGGGTTATAGTCAGAGACATTGCAACACAGGGCGGATCTCCAGGTTAGCTTCTTTTAATGTTTGTGTATCAGACATAAAGTTAAAGGATGTGAAGTTATCTAGTTCTATAAGTTATGTGACAACATTGATATTCTGTAGTCTATACTTCAGACAACAAGTCGACTAGATCTAAATGCTTATTTTTCAACAAATTCAGATCTTGTTTGTTTTTACGGTTAATCAGTAACTAATCTATTTTTCTATAGTAATGTAGATCATGGTTATGACTATCTTTCCCATTTATTGCCTTATGTGAACAGGAAGCTACGGCTGAGGCTTTGGGCTCTGGTCCTTGTGAAGAATCTGCTGCGTAGAGTATGTTTCCCTTACAAGTGTTGATATCATCTGTTGAGGTTTGTTTGTTTTTATGAGAATGGATTTTAATAATTACAGTCATGGCATGACTTCTCTTGCAGGGAACTTTTTCAGACGTTGTGAAATGCAACATAGGATTCTTGGGTTGCTCCTATTCACCTTGATAAGATGGTTGATCTTCTATATTTATTTCATTTTCTATGTATTATATTGTATAGTTTATTTTTTATTGACAAAGAGAATAAGTGGATATTCCTTAAGTTTTCATACAAGCTAAACTCTGATTAAGAAAAGGAGAATAAATGGAAATGAATCAAATTGCTGATTATAACTATCATCCTTTTGTTATTCTTGTCTCTTGGTTCTCTGTTAGGTACCTATATTATTTCGTCTTTGACATGCTAAACTTGGTGTGGATGGATGCAAAGGCCCTTTTTTATTGGTTGTCCCGACAACTTACAGAATTCTCTAATGCTATTCAATTGCTGAGACCAGCTGCTATTGCTATGACGGTCATTTATACAATGCTATATTCATTATTTTATTTGGCAAAATACAATTAAAAATCAAAAAATTAAGTAGTTTCTGTGTGTTTCATAGATATATCAGCAATGTTCTGTAATCTTTTATATTAAGTTCTGTAATCTTTCTTAGCAATGTTCTTATTCATTGTAGGTCATGAAGAATGTAAAAGATATCCATAGACCTGTGTTAGCATTATTCTTGAAGGATTGAAGTCACACAAAGCATTTCCAGATGTATTTGACAACACTAGAACAATCTCAACTAGACATACAATGAAAACGCAGTCAAAGATTGAAAAATTAACAGTCATGCATGGAAGAGCAAATCTCTTTATTTGATATAATATAGCAACTCGACTTTGTTGTTTACATTGATCTATAATTAAATTTGAATTATTTGTTTCAGTTTTGTGCACAGGTCATAGCTAAATGATCAAAACAGGAGCCTATGATGTCTATTCAAGGTCACAAGCTTTTCTAAACGTCAGAAATTCTAATAAGGTATGCTCTAAGTTGCATATACCTTCTGTTATCTTTCAATATGAAGAATTCTAAGCATATTGGTAGTTTCATATTTATCTTTGCTTGCAGGAAGAAAGAGAGAAGGAATTGAAGTTTGTAGGCTTAAATTTGAAGAGTGGTGTTTGGACCAGATTCAGGATCTTGAGGTTATTTTTCCAAACTAATGAAATTATATGTTAGTTTGGTTTCGGATTTGAAGAGTTCTATTTGATCTTCTTGTTTGCTTTTTTGTGACTCATTCTATAAACTCTTGATTGACTTGATGAATTTTTTTTATTGATTTGTTAATTAATTACAAGTGGAGGGTTTATATTCAAAGTTTGAGGCACATTGCAAGACTTATAAGGTACTTGTGGAGGGAGAAGAAGCAGACCCATTAAAGCTTCTTGACAGGTCCCAGGTTAGCTTCTTTTAAAATTTAGAGCTCATTCAAGAATGTCCATCACTTGTTTGGAACTTTGGATAGATTAACTCCTACAGGTATCATGATTCTAACTTTTTGTACTGTTTTTGTTTTAAAAATGCAAGTCTGTCTCAGTTCTGGTTTTATAACGTACCATTACAACTAAGGTTTTGTTATATTGTTCTCCCTCTGTTTTGCATGTTTATATCTTCGGCATGCCAAATCCACTTTAAGTTAATTGAGGTGAACAAATTTAGTTCTATAACTTATGTGACAACATTGATATTTTGTAGTCTGTACTCCTGATAACCAAGTCTACTAGTTATAAATTTTGATTGCAATAATTTATCTAGTTTTGATGAAGAATTATCTTTGGTCAGGCTTACTGTTCTTGTTTGGTTTTGTTTACTTGGTAACTAATCTATTTTTATTAGTAATGAAGATTATAGTTATGAGTATCTCGTCCATTTCTTGCCAAATGTGAGCAAGGCAGGAACCATAAAAGGAAGTTGTGGCTGAGGCTTCAGTCTCTGGTCATTCTGAAGAATCTGCTGCCAGGAGATGTCATCAATATAACTGTTGCTATCATCTATTGAGGTTTGTTCATTTCTATGAGCCAATGGATTTTAACAATTACAGTCTAGCCATGACTTCTTTTGCAGGGAATTTAATCAGAAGTTCTGAAATGCATTAGTGACAACAAAAACCACATGAGAGAATGCACCTTGGTGATATTGGATTGTTGGGTTGTTCCTAGTCACCGTGATAAGATGGTTGGTCTTCTATATTTATCTCATTTCTACTTTTTCTATTGTATGCTTTAGTTTTTTAATATACAGATGGAGATAATAAGTTGATCTTCCTTAAGTTTATATACTAGTTAAAATCTAATCTAGAAAAGGATAGTAAATGGAAATCAAATCAAATCACTGGTTATAACTACCATCCTTTTGTTACTCTTGACTCTTGGTTCCCTGTTAGGTACCTATATTATTTCTTCTTTGACTGAAGCTAAACTAGGTGTGGATGGATGTAAAGATCTTTTTTTATTGGTTTTCTTGACAACTTACAGAGTTCTCTAATGCTATTAAATTGCTGAGAGTAGTTATGACGATCATTTATACAATACTATATGCATTCTTTTATTTGTCAATATGCAATAAAAAATCAGCAGATTAAGTAGTTTCTCTTTGTTTCCTAGATAAATCAGCAGATGTTCATAAAGCATTAGAAGTGTGCTTGTGGGGATATTGCAGAGTTCATGGAACAGAAAGGATGTGTGAAGCTACTTATTTTAATAATCTTTATACTAACTTCTGTATTCTTTCTTAACAATGTTCCTATTCACTGTAGGTCAAGAAGAATGTTATACATATTCATAGACCTGTGTTAGCAATTATTCTTGAACGATTGAAGTCACACAGTGCATTTCCAGATATATTCGACAACACTAGAACAATCTCAACTAGACAACAAAAACACACTCAAAGATTAAAATATTATCAGTTATGCATCGAAGAGCAAATCTCTATATTTGGTATAATATAGCAACTCAACTTTGTTGTTTATATTGATCTATACTTAAATATTGAATTATTTGTTTAAGTTTTGTGTACAGGTTTTAGCTAAAGGATCAAAACATGAGCCTATAATGAGTATACAAGATCACAAGCTTTTCTAAACATCAGGGGTTCTAATAAGATATCCCTTAAGTTGCATATACTTTCTGTTATCTATCAATATTATGAATTTTTTGGCATGCTTTAGTTTCATATTTATCTTTGCTTGCAGGAAGAAAGAGAGGAATTTTTTGGCAGGCTTAACTTTTAAGAGTGGTGTTTGGAACAGAATCAGGATCTTGAGCTTATTTTTCAAATCTAATGACATTAGATGTTCTTGTTTGCTTTTTATGACTCATTCTATTAACTCTTGATTGACTTGATAATTTTTTTATTGATTTGTTAATTAATCACGAGCAGAGGGTTTATATTCAGAATCTTAAACACATTGCAAGACCCATAAGGTACTTGTGAAAGGAGAAGAAGCAGAGCCATTAAAGGTTCTTGACAGCTCCAGGGTTAGCTTCTTTTAATGGAGAAGTGGTGGAACGTGCAGAACCACATATTGGAGCACTCCAGTGTGGCATGAAGCTGCTGATGCCGAGTCGGCTCCTATGCCGCCTAGCTATGCCCTGATTGTTGCCCCGGCATGGTGGAGGTTCCGTAGCACGTAATGAGCACCAGGCTGACCTTCTGTAAACTTTCATCTTTTTAAATTTTAAGGCTCATTCAAGAAAGTCCATCACTTGTTCAGATAGATTAAACTCCTACCGGTATCATGCTCCTAACTTTTTGTACTGTTCTTGTTGAAAAATGCAAATCTGTCTTAGTTGTGGTTTTATAACGTACCATTACAACAAAGTTTTTGTTGTATTATTCTCGCTCTGTTTTTGCTTGTTTATATATCAGGCATGTCAAATCCACTTTAAGCTAACTGAGGTGAAGAAATTTAGTTCTATAATGCATGTGACAACATTAATATTTTGTAGTCTGTACTCAGACAACCAATTCGACTAGTTCTAAATTTTGATTGCAATAAATTAATCAAGTTTTGATGACAAATCATCTCTAGTCAGGCTTAGTGTTCTTGTTTGGTTTTATTTACTTGGTAATTAATCTATTTTTATATAGTTGATCATAGTTATGAGCATCACTTCCATCTCTTGCCAGATGTGAACACCATATGTGAGCAAGACAGAAACCATAAAAGGAGGTTATGGCTGAGGCTTTCGTCTATGGTCATTCAGAAGAATCTGCTGCCGAGAGATGCTATCGATATTTGCTATCATCTGTTGAGGTTTGTTTGTTTCTCTGAGTCAATGGAGTTTAACAATTATAGTCATGCAATGACTTCTCTTGCAGGGAATTTAGTCAGAAGTTGTGAAATGCATGGTCTTCTAAGTTTATCTCATTCTCTGTTTTCTATTGCATACTTTATTTTTTTATATTATTGACAGTGAGAATAAGTGGATCTTCCTTAAGTTTATATATAAGCTAAAGTCTAGTTTAAAAAAGCAGAATTAATGGAAATCAAATCAAATAACTGATTACAACTATCATCCTTTTGTTACTATTGACTCTTGGTTCTCTGTTAGGTACCTTATCTTGCTTGTTGCTTGCTGTCGGCTAAGTTGACCCCGAGGAGATTGAAAGCAGATTAGCATCTCTCGTCAAGTTATAACTATAATCCAGTTGAATAGCACCACATGGAAAGTGCGATTTGAAGGTGAGATAAATAAAAATGAAAATAATTTTGCATGCTTAGTGTAATAAATATATTATCGATTGCATGGTCTCTTAGGTAATAGATTTTCTGCTAATTATTAACAGTAAAGTTGATTTTCAATTGTATTTCATATTATTCTGCAGCAATTACCTGATGCAACAAACTTTGGTGAAACACTTCCAATAACTAGGCCAGTAAGTTGAGGTTATAATTCGTTTGTTCGATGCTTTTTTTACTTCCAGAGTTCCAGTATATACTATAATACTAATACAGTTTTTTACATGGAAGAAAAAACTTAATGTGACAGAGGCACTCACTAGTACTTCCCACATGATTTACAATGCTGAAGAAATAGTAAAAGGTATAACACCCTATAGTACTATATTTTTGTTGCAATGAAGAACATTTGTCTTTTTCTATTTTAATCAGTTGGTATGAGGCCTTTGGAGAAGTCACTAGAGTCATTCATCTACTTATCAAAGTTATTCTTATATGTTTCTGCCGCTGTCCAATTGTCAGGTGTAAAACTCTTATCATCTTCCTAGGTTTGTTTGTTTTAGCATGTCTTCAATTATTATGTTGTTGAATACCGTTTAGTATTATTCTTAAACTGACATGTTTTGCGAAGTTAATTATTCTGAATGTGTTGATGGTAGTTTGAACTAAGAGTATAAGATTACATTAGATGGTATATATTTGTAGACTTCTTATGAAGCTTTTGTTAAAAGGTCTGCAACAAGCATGCTTAGTGGGAAGAAGCCTATTTGGCTGCTGTGAGTTTCACCAACCTCACATGTCATGCCTTCTTTACTAAGAGTCACTCATCCAACTATGAGAGTCACCCCTATTTATTGTAGTTTCCAAATTACCAAGCGCAAGTTGTTCGATGTCTGGCGCAACTACCGAGGTTTGTATGTTTTATCATTTCTTCAATTAATATTGTGTTGCTAATACTATTTAGTATTTTTCTAAAAATAACATGTTTATAAAGTTATTTATGATTTTATTCTAATGTGTTGAGAGTAGTGTGAATTAAGAGCATAAGTACAAGTCCCTTTTCAAGTACAAGTCCCTTTTCAAGCCCTGTTCTTTTAGTAAAAAAGAAGGACAACACGTGGAGGATGTGTGTGGATTATCGGGCCCTTAATAAGATCATTGTGGCTGATAAATACCCCATTCCCAACATCGATGAGCTATTAGATGAACTCTACGGGGCTACGGTATTTTCGAAACTAGATCTACGCTCCGGTTATTATCAGATCCGAGTTACCAAAGAAGACGTCCCCAAAACAGCCTTTCGAACACACTCCGGGCA
>BJCM01083696.1:0-14083 GCA_018326385.1 Flaveria bidentis | reverse complement strand
AAATTTGTTTCGGTTGAAAACGATATTAATTAGGCTCGTTATATTAATAACAAAAATGTAATTAATGGTATTTGATACTTGAAAACGGTTTTATTTATAATAATAATATAGATATAATGGTGTATTTTATGGTGATGATAGTAATATGGAAAAATGTTTTAAATAACAGTTATGTAATGACAAAGGCAAAAGCGTATTCACATCGGTAAATCATAAAGGTGAGGAATGACAGATTAACGAAAAGATGACGGTAATACGTCAATAGACGGACCTTTGGTGACGGATGTCACAATGAGGCTTAGGCCACGACTCTGAATTCGGCTGCGACTCTATGCTTTGGCCGCGACTCTATACTTCGGCTGCGACTTGCCTTTTGGTTGCGGCTTGCCTATTGCTTTGGCCGCGACTCGCCACTTAGTTTTGGTTCTTGGCCACAACTTAATTATGGTCATATCTGTTATAGTGATTCGTTCTTAGTTGCAATTCCAAGCATGATTTAACCCTTGGACACAAATTTTGGTGCGGCTTGTCCTTTTGATACGACTATGGCCACGGTTCGTTCTTTGGTTATGATTTTGGCCGCAGTTTGGTGCGGTTATCAATGTATTTTTTTAGTTATCGTTGTCATTCATCCTATATAAGATGTTATTTTGCCTTATACTCAACGTATTGTCAACCTTCTCACTCGTTTTGATTTCGAGTTAGCTGTTTTTCTGGCCTTGATTTTTAGCCAAATGGAAATGCACATTAATGAGTGGCTCTAATTGTCTGCCAAAGTATAACCATGTGTTTGGAGTGACGTATTTGGTTTTCTTTGAGATCTAGTTACAGACAATGAGTTCTACTATCAAACCTCGAGAATAGCCCGTACTTGCTTATTTGTTTGCTCTTGTCACGATTTTTTATGGGTTCGTTTAACTTAGCTTGGCAAACATTAGATTGTTTGGTTACTTATTGTACTGTTCACAAATGTCGCTTGAATAATTGCATTGGTATCTCGCTCCACTTTCTTTACTCACGTGTCATTGTGGTTTCATGACTTGTTATGACACTGGTTATATAAAAAGACTCATTAATCTGGTGTAACTACCGGTGCTCACATGCACCTTCTTAATGAAAAACAAGTTATACCATTAAGATCTTACTGCCTATTACATATAGCATCGCCATAGCTGTGCTCCATTCCAAGTTCGTGGAACGGCCGTCCCGTCTAACTTCCCTATTTTGTAAGCTCCATTCATCCTCGCTTCGATTATTTGATATGGGCCTTCCCAACGGGGTCCGAGCTTTCCTTGGATTTCTATTCGACTTGCTTCATTTCTTCGCAAGACGTAGTCTCCCGGCTTGAAAGATTGTTTCTTCACCATTGAATTGTAATATCTTTCTACTTCCTTCTTGTGTCTTGCTTCGCGAATAGCCACTATCATCCTTCGTTCTTCAAGGAAGTCCAGATTTAAACGAAGTTCTTACTCGTTGTTGGTTCATGAGACTTGTAAGACACGAGTTGACAACATTCCAATCTCAGCAGGTATCATGGCCTCTGATCCATAGGTCAAACTGAATGGGGTTTCTCCATGACTGGTCTTTGGCATGATTCTATGGGCCTAGAGGATACTTGGTAATTATTCGAGCCAGCTCTTACCTTCTAAGCCCAGACACGCCTCGATTCACTCTACAATACTCCTGTTCGCTCTTTCTACCTGGTCATTGCCTTGGGGATGTGCTACTGAAGTTAGAATCTGCTGGATCTTCAAATCTTCGCACCATGATTTGAAAGGGTTTTCAGCGAATTGCTTGCCATTATTTGTTATGCTGAACAACGGAAGGCCGAAACGACATATGATTTTTTCCCAAACAAACTTCCTGACCTGCTGCCCCGTAATTGTCGCGAGTGCTTTGGCATCTACCCACTTTGTGAAGTAGTCGACTGCCTTAGCTACCACCATCCTTGGGCATGCATGGATTAAAGCTTGGGAGCAGTGCGAGAATGGGGTTGTTACCAAGGATCAGGTTGAAACTTGGTCTCAGGAAATGGACTGCAGTTGGGCTTGGCTTTGACTAAGAGGAGAATCTGCAAGACAAAAACAACACCATGAGCCTCGCCTCAGGCAGAAAGGGTTTTCCCCCCGAGACCACACTCCGGTGTGAGAATAAGTATATGTATTGAGAGAACTTGAAGGGAAATATTAGTAAGTGATTGGTTTGTAGTGAACGCGTTCTAAGAATGTGTTCTATTTGTGGAATGAAAGAGGTATTTATAGTGTTGGTGTATGGGAACAAAATATAACATGGTTTTATTCTTGAAAGTCTGTGGTCAACAACCTGAGCCTGAAATCTCTTAGTAAGGGGTTTATATCTTTCTGGTGCAAATGGTTTCTAACTGACATTAATGTAATTTGTCTTTGTAGTTGACTTGGGGATTTTGGGGGCTGCTCTAACCTTCTGCCAATGTTTTGGTTTTATTTGTTTTGTCATCTTATATTTCTTTCTTATTTTCTTGTAACCAATGAATGATTTTCTTGGTTACCAAGTTTACGTGAAAGTTTTCACAAGTGTTGAACACGGGGGCTTTACAAAATTGAGCATTCGTTTTGGTGATGACTTGCCCAGCCGCGGCGTTGGGCTTACCCCCCCAACCGCGGCTTTGGTCCCATGCTGTCTTCAGCCGCGGTATGCTCCCTAAGGGTGAGCCGCGGCCTGGTTCCTGTCTCAATTGTAATCCACACCGAGAGTACTTCATTGTTTTTGTTAGTTTTGGGGGTGATATCCCTTCAGGGACCAAATAAGACTGAGTTCTGGTAATTAATTGGGATCTTTATAAGTATTATTTACTTAAGATCATAAATTACATATTTCCTAAAACTAAAAAGTTAATTACATATTTCGTTTTTCTAAAACATATATATTACACATTTATTTATTTTATTAAAATTAACCTATTAATGGCTATTTTACTTTTTTTACTAAGAAATGTTTACGTATTGATGTTTTGTTATTACAATTATTACAACTTGACAATTGTGTTATCAAATTGAATATATAACTTTGATTATCTGTGGTTTGCATTTTACAATAAAATTTAAAACTTTTGTATATGAAGACATAATTTTATTGTTTTATACATATATAGAAGATCCAAACATTATAAATTTGTATGACGATCCTAATAAGAAGTTTTTATAAAAATAACTTAGTAATAATACGGGTAAATAATTATTTAATAAATAATTTTAACAAAATAGGTAATCTTGTTCCTCGATCTTCGAAGAGAGTCATAGTTGTTTGGATGGATTGGAACTAAGGAATCAAGGAGGGTTGGTGTGACCAAGTAGACTGGAATAACTAGCTTTTAGTCCAACTAGTTAGAGCTTCAGCCCAAGCCTTCCATATTCTTATTTTCTAGGGACCATTAGCTTACTTTTTTTCCTTCGGCGAGGATACCTTAAATCCACTCGTTTGAGGAAAGTCGACACTCTTATTAGAAGGAAAGGACTTCTACCATGAACGGACTCTTTTCCTTGGGGAAAGAACTTCCTTGGCTTACTAATGACCACTTCGAGAAGAACCTATTTGAAGTATAATACCATATCTGACTCAACAGCTCCTTCTTGATTCCTGCCTCCACTATTGTTGTGTCTTCAGTTGTTCCCACTGCTTTTCTTTAAATAAAAAAATATAATTGATTTTTTAACTTGAGTAATATGTGACTAATAAATTTAAAAAGAAGAAATATATAAATATAGTTAATAACTCATACTAGTTTCGTTACCCCCGTGCGTTGTGGCGGTATCATATGCATTGTGGTAAAGCATTAATCGACGATATTTGTTTTTGAACTAAATTTAAGTCAATGCCAGAGGCATTTCCAATTACGTTTATATGTAGACTGACTCGAATTTATACCGACACATATACACAAATATATTAGGTGAAATGCAAGGAGTAAACTCAAAACTTTTAAAATTCGAGGTGGTTAGAGCGGCATTTTACAAAGTTTAAAACTCTGTTTAAGGGGTAATAGCACAAATATTGAAAGTAAAACATATATAAAAATAGCCACATAGGTGTATTATATTTGACCGAGTCAATTCGGCTTTAAATATAAGAATACAGACAATTAAGAAAGATGAAAATAAGTGGTTGTAAATAAAATGTATATAAAAATAGGCGCATGAAACATTTTATATTTGAATTGAGGCGTTTTCAATTACGTCCAAATTCAGAGGGCCTCGAAATTACAACGACATGTGCGCAAAAATAAGACATTAGTTTTTAGTTAAACTTATACAAGGGTAAACCGGAATTTTAAAATTTAAGTAGTTCAAAGTGGCATATTACAAAGTGTTTAGGAAGTAAAATATCATTAATTAAAAAAATTATGTTGTAGGAATCGAACCCACAACATGTCAAACAAAAACCTTACATTTTATCATTGAGCCAATTGCGCAACTAAACCTTTATGTAGAAACGCGAGTATATATACACAAAGTTAATGCGGGCAAAGAAAAAAAAATTTTAAAAAGTATTTGAGGCAGCCAATTACCATTTTACACGTGGAAATGACGGTGGGACATCCCACCGATCTTGTTAAATGAGTTGTAGTATAATTGTCTAATTTTAAAGTGGGCTAACGCCTAATAGGTGAGACCATTCATCATTAATATATGCGTGGGCTTTTAAAGTTGGGCTAGTTTGGGCCGTGGGGCAGGGGACCTGTTGTGTATAGAATCTGGAGACAAATGTACAAGTATATAATTGTAACCAAATAAAAACTTATAAACATTGGGCATAATCGTAATGTTAAATAACATTTGATTGTTAACCCGTACATCTATATACATGCTTGTGTATGTGTTGTAGCAGCGTTCTACGAGGGTGTTTTGTTATTTATTGGGTCGGTTTATGATATTGTGATTATGACTCTGTTAATAAATATTAGGGCGTGTATTTTTTGTTGTACTATATAATTCCAACTATCATACATATATGATCATAATATTTTTTCTTTTCAGTTCATTTAACATATATTTAGTTGTTATTAATAATACGTAATGTAAAACGTCTTTAAAAAATCTACACGCAAGTTTTTTATTTATATATTCTTTTATAATTTTTTTGAAAACCATGTTGCATCCAAAATAAAATATTTTTTTGACCTCAAAAGAATAAAAATATATTTTATTTAGAATAAATATGATGTTGTCATACATCTAAAGTTACATGCAAAATTCTCCAAAACTACGTAGTTTCAAAAAATAATTAACATCAAAACTGATTAGTGACTTTAAACTTACTCCCCTAAATTTACTCTTTTCAAAATTACGTAGTTCATATTTTATAATAAAATTTGTTTTTCTATATTTTTAGCAAACACGTATATAGTGTCAAGGAAATTTGTTTACTTTAATATTATTATTAACAACAAAACAACATTTTTTTTAATTCTAAGCATACCTGTACGAGGATTTTTCTATTATGTTTAAATATTAATATCATTTAAAACCATTACGGGTGACATACGGCGTATTTTTAATAAACTTAAAAAACATAATGGTTTCTAAGATAATAAAAGTGTTATTATGACGCATCTAAGTTTGTTTTTCCTTTAAAACCACGTCAAGTCAAATACAGTATATTTTTACTTTTTTAAGTATAATTTGTTGTTTGTCTTTAACATTTATGTTACTAGTTATCATTCATTTTGAAAACTAACCCATTTTTTAGTTTTATTTTTCTAAGCTGTGTGTTCGTTGATTACTTGATTACTTAAATGGGGTTATCCAAACATTTCAAATCTATTTGTTTTTAAGTATGAATGAATATCATTTCAAACAAAAGCGGGTTTTGTTAGGTGCGTAAAGATGCTAATGGTTTAACTAAGTTTAATTTAATCATACTTTTATGAAAACCACTAAATTGTAAGCTTTGATACATGATGTAGCATTGCTATAGCTAAACATAGCTTACGTATGTTGAAGGTAATGTTACAGTAGTCTTATATCAAGACAAAATTTAAGAAAAGAATATTATATGTTATATTGGACGGAATCTTTTAGATACCGTGACCGAATGATAATAGATTTAATTAGCAGCGAAAATTGTTTTAGCTTTTTTAAAAATTTATAGGTCCTTACATAGATAATGATTACACAAGAATATAGTTACAAGTATTTTAAGTTCTAAATCACTTCAATGTTACGGGTTTATAATATCCTTAATGCCAGTGAGCTTCAAACAAACCATATTTATAATTTTTATTACTTGGATTCAAGCTGGAACAACTAATGAAACTTTGTCTTGAAATTGAAACAACTTACGAAACTTTTGAAGGTAAACTGATGTTTTCAATCTTTATAAGACAAATGCTCACTTTTATCAAAACCCAGGTAGTAAAATCAAACTTAACACAAATGACTGTCCCTTACGTTAAGAAGTGTCGATTGTTTTAGAAACGTGGCAGCTTCTAGAGTTTTAATATTATTTTACAGCTTAGCACAAATGACCTTTTAATAGAATATTAACATATTTGGTTATTTTTGGTCTTTTGTCATAAGTTATATCATAATATGGTCTTTTGTCAAAATAGAAATTAAAAAGTTAAATACGCTTCATATTTCAATTATTATCGAGACCACACTCAACTTGACTACACCCAAGAATTAAGACCGAGAAACAAATAAAATATGCCTAATCGGCCCACTATCTTTAGGTCTCGGATTGAAATTTTCTAATCTTGAGAGGGTTTAGAGTTTGCATAGTGCTTTCTAGTTTGTAAATGATTTCATAATGATTTACGAAGAGTCCAATAGACTCTAACCTTGTTAACAATACTTGTTGCAATGTGGTCCTAGACTCCGATAACCGTTTAAACATAATCAATATCAGAAAAAACTACAAACCGTTTAAACTCCGTTTAAAAAGCACTACACAAACTACAAACCTCCACAAAATAAAACATAATACTTCAAACCTAAATTTATATTATTACTTTAGCACAAAATTAAATTAGGATTTTTTCGGCCCATTATATCAAATTATATATACTTCTATGTAAAACTAAACAATATATATACACACATTAGTGATTATAAATGATCAATCACAATTCATATTTCATACGGCCCTATAAGGTCCGTCACACACAAATGAATACAAACTCAACTACTTACGGTAAGCTTTCCGAACTGGAGGAGATACTGTCGGACACAATTCATATAAAATGATCAATCACAATTCATATTTCAGAAGCTTGTTTCGGCTAGCAGCTCCCGCGATCATCATGCATTTACTGAACAATGTGACATCGTTGTCGACCCAAATCTTTTGCGGTCATCTCGGTAACCTCGAGCTCGCTGCGGCTACTGTTGGTAACAATGGCGTTCAACTTTTCGCATTTGGAGTCATGGTAACAAAATCCCCATTCATTTTGTGTGTGGCGTATTTGTGAGCTTCGGTATACGTGTTGCGTTGGTGAAATTAATGCGACTATATATATAAATGAAACATATGAAAGTATGTTATTATCAGTTGATATAACCAACGATACTCAATAAATACTTTATTTTAAATACAAACGGGTTAAAAACTTATATTATAAAATCATAGGGCATAAAGTTTAAAGTTTTGAAGATAAAAGTTAAAAACTGTGTTAATGTTTGAGGGTGTAAATCATTGTTGCTATAGAGGTATACATATAAATGCATACATGCATACCAAAGTGTAAACATATTGTTAGTTTTTTTTTAGCTTGGGATGGGGAGTGCAATGGAGACATTATGTGGGCAAGCTTATGGAGCTCATCAATACGAAATGCTTGGTGTTTTTCTTCAAAGATCAACCGTACTTCTAACGGCCACATCGATTCCACTTATGTTCGTTTCCGTCTTCTCTAGACCACTCTTGCTCTTGATAGGCCAATCCAACGAGATCGCCACCGCGGCTTCCTTATTCATCTATGGCCTCATCCCTCAGATCTTCGCCTACGCCGCCAACTTCCCAATCCAAAAGTTCCTTCAAGCTCCAAGCATTGTGAACCCAAGCGCCTACATTGCCGCGATGGTTCTTGTGGTTCATGTTCTATTGACATGGCTCGCGTTGTTCATGTGGGATTGGGGATTATTAGGTGCCTCTTTGGTGTTGAGTTTTTCATGGTGGGTTGTTGTTGTCGCGCAATTTGTGTACATAATGACGAGTAAAAAGACAAATAACAAGACGTGGACGGGGTTCAACGTGTTGGCATTTTCGGGGCTTTGGGATTTCTTTAGACTATCTTTTGCGTCTGCTATAATGTTGTGTCTAGAGGCGTGGTACTATCAAGTATTGGTGTTGATCGCGGGTTTAATCGAAGATCCTGAAATAGCATTGGATTCACTTGCTATATGCACAACTTTACTTGGATGGGTGATGATGATTTCATTAGGGTTTAATGCAGCTGCCAGGTTTGCTTCAAGTGAATTACCTTTGAAAGTAGAGGTTTAGATTGAGAAAGAAATTTGTCACTGGTAACTAATGTTTTCAGAACCGGATCAGACGTCAAACCGAACGTCTTACTGGTTTGGTGGTCGGATCGGTCGGACCGGTTTTAAGAACTGGATGATATCACAATTATATATATAGTATATATGTAATTAAATATAAGTAATTTATATATGTATTTTATAGTTATATATAAAATTTATCTATATTTGTTTATGCAACACACTAATTAATGATTCAGCATCCCGTTTTTACCCATTAAAATATAAAAAAAAGCCAAAATCAAGTCTGAATCGGTCCGGTTTCCCGGTTTGACCACCGGTTTGGGATGAACCGGCCGGTTCGACTAGACAAAAACAAACCATTGCGAATCAGACCGGCTAGGGGGCCGATCCCTGGTCGAACTAGTCAGACCGACCGGTCCGATCCGGTCACGTAAACATTGCTAGTAACCCACATGCAT
The DNA here is from genome assembly GCA_018326385.1 of Flaveria bidentis. NCBI lineage: Eukaryota > Viridiplantae > Streptophyta > Magnoliopsida > Asterales > Asteraceae > Flaveria > Flaveria bidentis. The sequence goes on along the minus strand of BJCM01083696.1, from coordinate 5,145 downwards.
TTCTACATACATTGTTTTTTTTATTTCTTAAAAATGTTTTTTTAGAGGTTGACGAGTTATATCTAAAACAGATCTTAGCATGTAACGTGAACATGATCTTTAGCTCAACATTTTGTTTTAATTTGTTCTTTTAAATATTGTTACTCTAAACAAAGTTACAAAACCCAATCTATAATGGTTATTTATGTTTTAGGTAAATTGACATAAAATATCAAATGAGTTTGGTTTTCGATGTAAAGACGATTTTAGAAACAAATATAGTAAATGGATTAGGCCCGTATGTCTGTGGGTTTGACTAGAAACTAATCTGAATAAAGTTAGAATAAACTTAACCAGTAAATTTTGTTTTAGATTCGTATCATGTCTTAAGTTCACATCCATACTAGAAACCTAATTTTTTTATAGAGATAGATGTGTGATTTGCTTTGTTTTTCGAACACGTTAGACCTCTTCTAGTTTTTACTTCTTTTCATTTAATGGGGTATTATAAAGTAATTCATTGTTCATGTTTTAGTAACCAAATATATATACAAATGATAGTGTGAGAGTTAGCAACGAGCTAGGGGCAGGACATCCAAAATCCGCAGTTTTTTCTGTCGTAATCGCGACTCTCGGTTCACTAGTGATCTCTCTAATATGTGCCATCATTCTCCTTTCTATACGACATGTCTTAAGTTACGCTTTTACTAAAGGTGAAATGGTTGCAAACGTCGTCTCAGAACTTACTCATCTCCTCGCACTTTCCATCATCCTCAATGGCATTCAACCCGTCTTATCAGGTAAAATCAATTTCCCCACCATTATTTATATTAATGGTTGTTTAATTAAACGAATCCATCGCAAATTCCTTAATTTCTAGTTATATATGATGAATGAAATTGAATAGGGGTTGCGGTTGGATGTGGATGGCAAACATTTGTTGCATATGTGAATGTTGGATGTTATTATGTGGTTGGAGTTCCACTTGGTTCTTTGTTGGCCTTCAAGTTTAACCTTGGTGCTAAGGTACAACAAATTATTAAATTATTATACCAAATTTTTTACTTTTTAAACTTTTTTTTTTCATATTATAATAGCCCACAAATAAGACAACCGCATAACCATTGTTAAAATGTGTTAAATAAGACGGTTTTTAAAAATATATAAGAGATTATTCAACTATCTTAATTTTCTATTTAAAATAACTAATGTGTTGAATTCGCATGTGTAATGGCATATGTTCTTTTCATGATACCTAGGGAATATGGTTGGGTATGATCGGGGGTACGGCATTGCAAACGATTATTCTACTATGTGTTACATTCCGAACGGATTGGGACAAAGAGGTAGTTTTAAATGTTTTATTTGTTTGTATATAGTAATTGAATAACACATAATATTAATTTTACAACATTTAATACGGGTACACCTGAAATTCCCAGGTGAAGAAAGCAAAAGATCGAGTAACTGAATGGCAAAAAAGAACATTTAATTAACAGTGGCGAGGCAACTGCGTCTCAAACCAAAACGAAATAATATGATAAATACAAGTATAAGTGTGATAAAACTTTAAGGCATTCAATTGACATGATTGTTGAAGTGATTATAATTCATAATAATGAATCTAGAATACTTATATATATGTTAAACAGAAGTAATTAACAAAAGAACAAGAAAATGGATCAACAAAAGATCCAACTTCAAAACCAACTTTTGATTATTCTTAATAATAGAGCAACCATATGAGTGTTCAACGATAAATTGCAGGCTTCTCTACAAATAGATGCAGAGGCTGACATACTACTTCATACGCGAAAATATTATGATTAATGATACCAAAGAATAATTTGAAAACCAAACCAGCAAATCTATAAAACACACCATCATTTCCAACTTTTACTTGGTTTATCAAAGCCTTTAGTATCGATCACACACAAGATGACCTTATGTGTGCCTCTAAATTTGATGAACAGTGCGCGTTTAATAGGTTATATTTTCTTTCATCATGTTTCTCCTTAGCATTAGCACCATATATCTTCAGATTTTCTTGTTTTTTCATGAGTAGATCAGGAGTTAGAATGTTTGTTTCAAACAGGAAGGCAGAAGGAGAGCATATGATCCTTCATTCCCCACCTTACTTCTCATGTTTACCATAATGTGAATTATGTAGAGGAAGTGAAAAGCCACCTGTTTCTATAAATGTATTGTAAGAACATGTTAACCATAACTTGACGATCATTGTTGAAGCATTAGTGCCAGCTTGATAAATAATAGCAATTGTTCAAAAAAAAAAAGATGAGCTCGATTAAGATAACATGTATCTCCCGAAGTAAAATCGTACATTTGTCGTTCAAAATTAAATAAATAAATAAATAGCAAATGTTTGGCAACAACTAAGTTATGATTGCTAATTAACCAACAACTGAAACATTTTGATATTGGTTTATTCAGGTCCTTGATATGTTTTGTAGATTGATTTTATATATGAGTTCTAAGCACTTTTCATAACATATATAATTTATTCTAGTTTTTGTATACTTTTGAGTTTTGTCTTATTTAATTAAGAATTTTAAAAGTGTATCGCTAAAATTTCTTTAATCTGAAAATGATGTCAATATGTTCAAAGAACTATCTAACATATATGTAAATACTTAATTTCTTTATTTATTATACTTCTAACACTAGTAGAAAAATGGGTATTGTAGAAAAAGGGATATTTTGGGCGGTTATAAATTATTTTTTTGGGCGGTTTGAGGGACAATACCGCCAGAAAGACAAAGCAATAAAATTTTAAAATAAATCATGAAAAAAACCGCCCGAAAAACCCTAGAAAATTTAAAAGCCGCCCAGAAAATTAAAACCGCCCAGTTTGAAATTTAAACCGAAATCTCGACTTATTCAACATCAAAATCTATCATATTTTATTTCTAGTTTTCGGTTTCTATTCTCTCTTTCCCAAACTCTTCAATTGCTTTCACTTTTTCAGCTACTACCTCCCTTTTAACATATTCAGTCATTTTCTTCTTTTATTTCTAGATCTTTTTATGAAGAAAGGAAAATTTAAGGTTACTAATTTGATTAAAGGTTTGTTCTACTTAGTTTTTTTCTCATTATATATAGATACATAAATAATTATATTGTATTGATCTAATGTTATTATGTAATGTTTTTAGTGATTCAACTTATATCGAAGATTCATATATCATTCATCTCCACATATATTCAACATATATTTAGCATCTTCATTAAATGTTAGTAGATTCTAACTCAAACTTTATTATTTAAAATACAGATTAGTTTATATATATGTATATATATAACGTTTTATATTATAGGGATATATATATATATATATATATATAGGAAAGTGATCAAATGAAAACCATGTTTATAATTAAAAACCGTGAAAACCACCACTACCCAATGATATAATTTATAATTGATTTAACTTTCTCATTGTTTAAAATATATTTAAGTAAAATTCAACAATATTTTTCAAGGTCATTATATATTTTTCATATAAACTCCTAGTAACATCGATGATGACGAAATGACTTACGTATACGTAACTTGTAGGAGCTACATGTACGTAACTCTTATTTGTACACTTGGTAACACGTACTTACATATACATAACCCATACATGTATGTAACTCTTAGTTGTACACTTTTTAACACGTACTTACATATGTGTAACCCTTAGTTTTCATAGTTTTTAATTATAAACATGGTTTTCATGTGATCCATTCCATATATATATATATATATATGTATATGTTAGATATTATATATATTTAAATACAGTTGCTATTATATAAATATGTATATAAGTATATAAAAAGTATAATAAATTTATAAAAATTAAATATGTATATGTGTGTATTTGTATATTAGTATGCATATTCATTTAGGATATATAACCACTTAAAATTATGCTCGTCCGATAATTATCTAATAGAGATAATTTTCGGATTGTCTCATATTTGGGACTGCTTTTTGAGTATTATATCTGTAATATCCGTCATTTTTCAAGATAAAACTCAAACCCGAAACCATTTTGAGATTTTGTTATTAAACTATTAAATAATTTTAATAGATCAAATACACTAAATGTGCAATTTATTATTATGAACTATTCATAGTCTAAACAACTTGTAAAAAAACTTATTGATTTAGAATTAAATCTTTCATAAGGTTATAAAGATTTATTAATCATTTTACGATAAATAACTAAAAGGAAATTAAACTTTAAAAATTTCTATGAGATTTATAAAGATAAGTAAATCCATAAAGATTATTATTTTTAATCATCTTAATAATTTAATAATTAATATTTAACAAGATTTATAATTTTTATAAAATTCTATAAACGAATAAATGGAATAATCATTTATAATTTGGATTTTAGTTATAGAGTTTATTCTAAATTATGAGTTTTATATACATTGTAAACTTCTTTATAAAATTTAATAGGTTATAAAGACCTTATAAAATTAAAATTTTATTATTAATGTTTACAAAGTTAAAGGTTTTAAAACTTAAATTACAAGGTTTCTGCATGAGATGTTAACATGGTAAACTTCAAGGACCAAATGTGTAACATTGATTTAAAACCAAACCAACCCCACCGTCGGCTTTCTTTGCCTCCGGCCACAACTCCGGCGAGCTCCGATGGCCACCAAACCACCCAAAACGTTCGTTTAAAAAGCAATTAAACCACCCTTTCATTTTCTTATATCAGTTTCGAACCCTGTATCGGGTTTAATTGGATTCATTCGATAATTAAGGGTAAGAAATCGAAACCAAAACCTACATTCAAAGAATGAACTCATTTGACTTGAAACCGATCGATAAATGCCTAAACAACCGAGGGTAAATCACCAAATTAGTGTTCTTAAACTAATAGAACTGTAACGCCCCGTTTTCCGGAGACCTCACAATTGGTCATTCACCATGATAATTATATAAAACATACAAACGTACAAATTCAAGCAGCGGAATTAAACTTTAACAAACCATTCATGTCATTAAAAACACTGCTGTTAGGCAGTACCGTTTGGTTGAAATTAGTTTACCAAGAACAGTTTACTACATTACGAAACAACAGAGAGTTCATGATAAAAATGGATGTCAGTCTTGCCCCTCCGAGTAGCTTTCCCCGAGTGC
>BJCM01083695.1:0-12844 GCA_018326385.1 Flaveria bidentis | reverse complement strand
ATGATTTGGGGCTGGAAAACATCTGAAAATTGGGTTTTTGAGTGTGTGCATGTTTGACCCGTTTGTGTATGTGTATGTGTGCGTATGATCCGTTTGAGCCTTGTTTGTGAGCTTGTCTATGCTTGAATGGTGTTGTGGTATGCATTCCTAAGGTCTAGGATGGTTGATTTGGGCTTAGAATGGGTTTAGATGAGTTTGGAGGTCGAAAAGGGCAGTTCGCGTTCGGCTGGAACTGCATTCTGCATCAGCTAATGAGGCGTTGGGGCCGAATATGGTGCGATTGGGGTCCATTCGCATGATTGAGTTCCATTCACACGATTGAAGGCCCAGTCGCATGGAGGTCATGTGATTGAAGGTCCAGTCGCATGGAGGTCATGTGATTGAAGGTCTTGTCGCATAAGTGCTCATCCACATTAGTCACATTCGCATGAGGTCCATCTGCATTAGTCCATTCGCACGATTGGGTGTTTATTCGCATGATTATTCATCCACATTGGTTCATTCGCATGATGTTCAGTCGCATGGAGGCCATGCGACTGAAGGTTGTCTATACACCCGAATACGGCAATTGCACCCGAGGAGAAGTGTAGTTTAACTTCAGACTTTTGGGGGAGAGTGCAGAGGTTAGTTTTGATGTAAAGGTTCACATAAGTTCATGTAGGGTGACTATTGAGGCTTTAGAGAGCATGTAGGGCATGATGATGATGATGTTGCATGTTTATGCATGTTATGTACGCATGATGTTGCCCTGTATGATGATGATGACTGTTTATGATATGTTCCTTATTATGATGTATGTTAATCTTTCTTGTGGCTTTACGTGTCATGTTAATGAATAAATGAAGTATTATGTAACGTAAAGTGAAAGATAATAAAAGAGGAACATGAAGTAAGAATGCATGCATTATTGAATGATGAATGAACGAAGGAAAGGCTTGCAAGCACATATATGAGGTGAGCAATCCTGTTGTTGCAAGAGACTCGGATAGTGTGCAATCGTTGAGATTGCCCATGAGGTGAGCAACCCTGTTGTTGCAAGAGACTCGGATAGCATGCCATCGTTAAGATTGCCCATGAGGTGAGCAACCCTGTTGTGGCAAGAAACTCAAATAGTGTGCTATTGTTGAGATTGCCATGAGGTGAGCAACCCTATTGTTGCAAGAGACTCGGATAGCGTGCTATCGTTGAGATTGGAAATGAGGTGAGCAACCCTATGGTTGCAACAGACTCGGATAGAATGCAATCGATGGGATTGCTAATAAGGTGAGTGACCCTGTTGTCGCAACAGACTCGGGAGAACGAACGTATAAAATGAATGAAAGTTAACGAATGTAATGGAAGATAATAATTGTATTATCGATGTGTATGTATGTTGTAAAGTCACGAATGAATATAAAGCGCAGTATGATTTGATAGAAAGTAAAGAACGGTTTTAACGATAGAGAAGTATGTTTTATTATAAAACTAGAACTCACTTAGCAACGCTGACTTTTATGTGTTTCCAGTTGGCAGCTAATGATTGTTGAGGATGGCACAGGCGGCTACTCGGCTCTTTTGGGATGACATTCTTTTGATTAATGTTTTTGCATTATAATGCGAACAAACTGCGTTTTGTAATGAATGTTGTATTAACTTGCAAAAGCATTTACATGGAAATGAAAGATTATTTTAAATGTTCCGCTGCAATGTTTATGAAATATGAATGTAAATATATGTTTTATGTGCGATGAGGAGCCAACTGTAAGTGTCCCGGGAACGGGGCCTTACAGTCGACGTTTATGAATCGAAGGTAAGGGTTTATGATCAAAGTTAGATAAGATAATGATTATGGTGGGTTAGATTTAATCCCTCAGATAATACCTTCGTTAATTTAGAAGCTAATAGCTTAATTTATTAAATTAATAATAATAATAATAATAATAAAAATAATTGTAATAATAATAATAATAATAAGGATAATAATAAATATATTTAAATAAAATAACTTTGAATATTAAATATGAGATACTAGTGTGAATAAATAAAATTCTTTAAAGTTTAAATAAAATAATAAATTAAAAATGTTTAAAACTTAGGGTTTTAATAAGTTAAGGGGGCATTATTGTCATTTAAAAAACTTAAAATAGAAAGTTTTTAGATAAAATGATAAAAGTTAAACTACCGGGGCCAATGTGTAAATGTTAATAAATCAACCCCTTTTTCCCCATATTTCTAGTGATGGGCTCCAGCCACCTACGGCAACCTCCCAAATCACCCTAAACTCCTGAGATTTAAACATTAAATGATGTCAATCACTTTGTGAGGCTATTTCAAACTCGTTGATGTGTTTTAATTTAACTTTAAGTCGGTTAAGTGAACGTTTAAACTCGGTAAACATTCACCATCAACCTTCGAACCGTTTGTCAATTAAAACCTAATAATATTCTAATTAATTGGAACCTAAAAGATCTCTTAACTAATCCTAAACTTTTAACAAACAGAATTTCATCTGAAACACACGAACATATGATAATCGAGCATCACCATTACCGTGACCTGCAACTTAATTGAACCTCACCTTTTGTACATTTTCATCTCAAACTAACAATGGGTTTTTGTTCCACATTATCTATAGAAGCTTATCATTCAATTAATTTGGTTAACATCAGTCAAAACATCTTGAATCAACTCCTCCTCAACCACGACTTGGTTTCCTCTTGTCTTCATCGATTTTACATCAAAACCTGGTATTTACACTCACCCACACACTTGATTTCATGCGCCAAACAAAAGCCCCTTATTTGATTTCATTAACAACAATGAATTGAGGTTCAATTCGTGGCAATCCGATTCTAGGGTTCATAGGATTCGGGGGATTGCACCAGGTGTTACTTTTAAGAACGTTAACCCGACTCTTAACAAGCATAGGCGCCCCAATCTACCGGTTAAGAGCATAAACTATTACATTTGAGGTCCCGGGTTCGACCCCGGGCACCCTCCATTATTTTTTATGCATTTTCATTAATTAATAATATTACAAAAAAATCATAAATAATATAAAAAACGTTTTTATAACTAAAACCATTTTAAAACATCCAAATTATTTTTTGAAAATTTTTAAAATTAAAAGCTTATATATTTTTACTTAATAAAAACAAAATATCCAAGATTATTTATAAAATTATTTCTTATAATCTTGTAAAATGGACTTCAAGTTAAATAATTTGTTTAATAATAATTAAAATAATTATTAGACAAGTTGTTATTTAACGAATATAATTATTTTTATACCTTAAGTCTCAATTCTTATTTATTGGGAAATATTTAATTGTCTTAACAATTTAATATCAATTTCAAATGATTATCTAACCAACCATTTCACCATTATAGAATCAAAATTGGGTAAATAATCTTTTTCAAACCAATTATCAATAACCCCAAATTCTTATTATCCACCATAGACTTTCGTCGAAATAGTATTCGAACTTAATCGTTTATAACTTTTTAGCGGTGGTGGATGATTTTACTAGATTTTTAAAACAAAAGAGTGTAACTTCAAAAACATTATTGGAGTTTGTCATTAAGATTGAAAATCAACTAGATCAAAAGGTTAAAGTTTTTAGAAATGACAATGGGACTGAATTTATTAATACTGTCTTAGATTCTTTTTGCAGGATTAAAGGCATTACAAAGCAATTCAGTGCACCAAGAACCCCACAACAAAATGGAGTTGCTGGAAGTAGAAATAAAACTCTCATTAAAGCAGCAAAGACAATGCTAGCTAATTCACAATATCAATCACCTTTTGGGTTGAATCAATGATCATATCATGCAATATTTAAAACAGGACATTAATTGTCAAAGAACAAAATAAAACACCATATTATCTTTTACTTAAAAGAAAACCATATATATGATATCTTAGATCTTTTGGGTGTCATGTGTCTATTTTAAACACAAAAGAACAACTAGGAAAGTTTTTAGAGAATGCCTATGATGGTTTCCTTGTCAGATATTCTTCAACATCTAAATCATATAGAATTTACATTCCACAACAAAACATTATGGAAGAAACACCTAATGTTTCATTTGATGAATCCTTAATTCCAAAATCTATTAAAGGATCATCATTGTTGTTTGATATAGATGTTCTCATAGACTCATTTAACTTTGGTTATTTGAACACTGTAGGTTATGTGGATACATGTTATCCATTTGTGCCTCCAAACATGAATGAAGTCTCATTATCTGCTAATTCTCCAAGAGTTCAAACTTCAGTTGTTATTAAACAAGGAACTGCAAATCATGCAAATAATACAGAACAAGACATTCCAAATAGATTTAAATCCTAACATGAAAATGCTACATCAGCGGATGCTAATTCTGTATCTGCAAATGAGTGTTCTACATCCGGAGATATGGATATTGCATCAGTAGATATTACACACACGTGAGATTTTCCATTATATTTCATTTTGAAAGATAACATGCTTATCATCATGAGAAACTACCAGTTGAAGCCTTTCTTTAATACCGAGGTCTAAAATGGCAAATCGAGCTTTTAGGTGATCTTTTAACTTTCCACTAATATCCAACAAAGTCCCTATCACATTATCACAAATATTTTTTCAATGTGCATCACGTCAAGATTATGCCGACAATTATTGAATTTCCAATACGGTAAGTCAAAAAATATTGACCTTTTCTTCCATGGGCAAGTGCTATCATTTTTCTTCTTTTGTGCCTTTCCAAATAAGTTTGTAAAGGTAGACAACTCACTCAAAGCTTCAACGCCTAATAGAGGTTTTGGAGAAAGTCTTTTCTCCGTCTTTCTATTGAAGGCACTCTTATTATGTCACCGTGAGTGTTCAACATCTAAAAATCTGCGGTGATCCATATAACATGTTTTCTTACTATGCTTCAAGTAAAGTGAGCTACTCTCATGATTACAACACGGACATGTAAATTTTCCCTTTGTTTTCCACCCAGACAACAGTGAGTACCCTGGAAAGTCACTAATTGTCCATATTAATGTTGCATACATTTTAAATGTTTCATCTTTAGATTTGTCATATGTATTCAACCCATTAATCCATAATTCTCTAAGCTCCTCAACTAAAGGTTGTAAATAATCATCTATATTATTACCTGGATATTCAAGTCCAGGAATTAACAAAAACAATATAAAGACATCCATGGAGGTAAATTGTAGTTAACTAACACCACAGGCCAAGTGCTATGAGCAATGGATTAAATCCATCACTTGACAAGCCTAACCTCACATTTCTTGATTCTTTTTCAAAATTAGGATACAAAGAATCAAATTCCTTCCAGCTTTGTCCATCAGCAGGATGTCGTAAGTTTCCATCTTTTGGACGTCCTTCATCATGCCATGTCATATGTTTAGCTGTTTTTGAACACATGAAAAGTCTTTGTAGCCTTGGTTTTAAAGGAAAATGCCACACCACTTTAGTTGGAACTTTTGAATATTTTTTTAGGTGTTCACTATCATGCCTCAACTGTTGGTTCCCATTTAGTTGTTTACTCTTTGGCGTGTGGCAAATATTACACCCTTCAGTATGTTCATTCCCTTTCCAATAAAGCATGCAATCATTTGGACATGCAGGAATCTTTTTATAATCAAGCCCTAAATCCCTTACGACTTTTCTAGCTTGACTAAAACTAGCTGGAAGTTTTGCTTCTGGAATCATCTCTTGTAAAAGTTGTAGAACATCATCAAATGCCACATTACTAAGCCCGTGAAGAGTCTTGTAGAGAAGAAGTCTAATGATGAAAGATGATTTTGAAAATTTTTACATCCGGGGAACAACTCTTGTTTTCCATCATCTATCAGCTTATAGAACTTTTTGGTGTCTTCATTTAGAGCTCCTTGTGATGTACTTGTTTCCTCTAAGGTATCTCTAAACCTATCATGTAATAACTCCTCAAAATTTTCATGTATACCATCTCTATCATCATCAATGTCAATATTAAATCTTCTTTCAGAGTGGTTTTCTCAATGAAAAACCCAGATTTTTACACCGTTTACAAGGACAACATATTTGAGACCCTTTTGATGCCTTGTGAAATGAAACATTAAGGAATTCTATAACTCCAGCTTCAAATTCTGGTAACCGTCTAGGTAATACATCCAATCTCTATCATTTCTCATGTCTCTCGTATCCAGAAGTTAATAGAAACATTAAAAAACAAAATTGTTTTATTCACATATAAGAAAGTACATCTTAGTGGCATGTATGCTTATGTAAGGCAAATGCTTATATATAGACCAATCGATTGTCTTTTAGATGTATTGTATATGGTATTGAAAATGTAAGGAAAACTCAACAAAACACTAGTATGTATTAAATATATAAGCAATAACCCGATGAATCATACTCTAAGCAACAAATTGATAAAAACTAACTTATGCATTAACATGATTAATTGAGTAAAACATATTAATCAACTTGGCATTTGTATAGAACTAAAAACGAACAAATTAGAAGTTGTAACTTAATAAATACAATAATTACATGGGAAATTAATGGCTTAAAGTCATATACAACTTAAGTAATGATTAGACTGTTAATCGTTAGTCGTTAAATCTGGTTGATGAATAACAAATCAGTAACTTAGAGTTAATAACCTTCTTCTTCTATCGATTATTCTCTATTGAATTACAGGCTTAACAAACCAAACATGAATATGGAAATCCACAAAAATACCTCTAATAAACACAATTAAAATTATTATAAACTCCTCACGTGTTAACAAGCCAAAGTGTCAAAGCAAAGAACTTTTATTTAACCATAGTTTAGTCATATTAACGTTGACTATGTTCAGATTGATGGTGAAGCAACTAATTTATAAGGATGAGCAAGCAACCATGAATTCAACAAAAGATAAAGCGCTGCGTTTTTGTATGTTTTAATCGATTACAAGAGTTCTTTGCTTGAAAACCTAAAATTCGATCTGAAACACTAAAAAAGTTACGTGATCAATGATTCAGTATGGAAACAACAGATGATGAAGCATAGAAGCAGCGACATATGGTGAATAAACAACCTGATCGATCAAATTTTGAGGCAAGGCAACCTGGTCGATCGAATTTGAGAGATGCCAGGCAACTTGTTCGATTGAATTGAAGGAGTTTTGCTGGTTACCTAGGTGATTCATAACAACCTAAAGTAATTGATTGTGTGCCTCTTGAAGGCTGTGATCGACCAACTGATTGAGTGACTAAATTGGGTTTGATTTTACATATACAACTTAATTTCCAGCTTGTACAACTAAGGAGCATGAATGGGTTTTATTTTCTAAGGTTTAATTAAACAAACAAAGAAATATTTTAGAAGTTGCTTTATCAGCTTAATGGTTTAGTCATTGTCTTATGTATGTAGAAACCTAGGTTCGAATCTTGGGTGCTAATTTAAAAATGCTTTTTTTAGTTCATAAGCTATTTACTTTTTTCTTCACAATTTCATGACCATGTTATTTTATTACAATGAAATATTAACAAATTATCAAATACTAAACCAAAATAGTCTTAAACTGTGAAACTTTATTACAATTAATATGTTTGTATTTGAAAGTACTTAATCATACAAAAGTTGCAACCTTTATAACAAAGTTGCAAATTCAATACAATTTGCAACTATTAAACTAAAAACGTTGCAAATTCAATATTCTATTACAAATTTTTATGAAAACGGTTGTTATCAGATATTCTAATGCAACTTTTATATTCAACGAAGTTGCATTAGAGTAAAATGCAACTAATTTAACAAAAGTTACTTATAAAAAGTTGCATTAGCCTTATTTTCTAGTAGTGAATGATCCTCATCATCCTTATATTTAGTGTAAACAAAGACCTGGGCTAAAGGCACCTTAGTTTTACGGAAGTAAAGACCTGGTGACCTAATGATGATTATATCTCAGCTATCAAAAGGATCCATTGTGATTAACTACATAGTAACTTAAGAGCTTTTGCATCAATGCATTAATGAGATGTAAAATACATCTCAAGATAGAACTTATAACTTAAAGTACATAGTTTCTAAGTATGAAAAAGATATGGTTTGACTCACAAAAGGATGATAAACTATATTTTGATTTGAATGTGGAGCCCATATATGCTTAACTTTAATAAACATCAAAACATGATAAACAACATGCCTAGTTAACACCACACTCTTGTTTGAATTTAAATGGAACAACATACTTTCAATCAAGACTAGATTAAGGTCTCATTTCATCAAACAAATTAAATATGAAGGTGCTTAGTGTCGTAATATGATCCCATTATATGTATATATATGCTTGTACATAAGTTTTTAATTCATTTTGTTTTAAAATTGTAGTTAAGATCTTTTTATTTCTCCTGGATAGACTAGTGTCTTTCATGCTATCTCTTAGATAAATTTATGATAAATGCATTAGTTCATCATTAATACCAAATTTAGGGGGAGTAGTTAAACATCATGAAACCTAGAATCAAATGAAAAGGTCAAATGAAGGAACTAAGACTTAGGATACATGATGTTTTTCAAGCTATAATTCTTCTTGTGCACCAATTGTCATGTAAACAAAGTCAACAAGGTCCAAAAGCAATAAATTATTGTAACAATTTAATAGAATCATACAAACAAATAAGTTTCAGCAAAAGCTAGAGTGCAAAATGATCACTTCAGCAGAAGCTATAGTGCATTTTCTTAATTAGCCAAAACTACAGTGCTTTTTCTTAATCAGCGGATGCTACAATGCGAAATTTAATCCAATGCGAAACTTAATCCAGAAATATAACAATCCGTAGATTGGTATTCGTAGATTGGTAACCTACGAATATGGTCATATTTTTAAGTACTTCCCATGGATTGGTTACATATGGAAAATCAAATTAAGCATTCATCAAAATATAGTTATTTATAGTTAGACATCCCCGGATGTTCTATGTAAGAATTAGATTATGTGAATCAATAAATTCAGGAAAGGCAATAAGGAAAGAAGGACCCACTTCATTTAATGAATAAAATTAATAAGTCTGTGGGAGTATAAATGATGTTTTGACTTAAGCATTCATTTTTCATTTTACAGAGCACTTTTCAGACCTAGAAAAGCGCTCACCAAAAATTCTTCCCTCTTTCCACAAACATTCAAAATACCAAACAATAACATCAAACAAAATCATAAACTTGATTTAAGATCATTGTTTACAAGGTAAATCATATCATAAGCATTAAAAATCAACATCTGAGTCATAAGTTCTGTAAAACTGTTCATATTCTCATGTCTGTAATATCAATTCTAACCTAATCTTCATCATTTTTGTGTACTGATGGCTAGTCGATTTGCCAAAGAGCATAATGTGTGTGCCTTTCTAAATCTTGATGACCCTGTATCAGAAGGATTTCGAGATATCGTTCGATATTTAAGACGATCAACATTGTTCTACGCACTAACTGCAGAGCTGAGAATCTATCAGCAACACATTATTGACTTCTGGAACTCTTCTATAATAGAATTAGGAGATAGTAATGTGATAGTTGTTGAGATTACGAATGAGCAGATGAGGTGTCTGAACAAGTTATTCGAAGAGTCCTTGAGTTGGGAGATCATGAGGCTAAACATCCAACTGTGATTGAAAATGAATACATTGAGAAGATCTTCTACTTGATGGGGTATAATGGTGACATTGAGAAGGGAGAATTCTAGAAAGGAAGACAATGCAAGCCTTATAGATTCCTATGTCACGCATATCTGAAATGCATATCAAAAGGAAATTAGGGCTTGATTGATTTTCAAGGCATATTTCTTCTAGAATTATCGGAATATTTGAAGGAATGATCTATAACTACTTAAAGTACATCTTTGATTGTTTATGTGACCAAATAAGAGTCCAAGAGGCTAATAAGATGTTTATGTTTTTGAGTTTCATTCAACTGATCATTAATTGTGAGTAGCCTGGAATAGAAAGAGTAGGAGGAGTTTTTCTACAAGCTTACTTAGGAAGATATGTCTTGAACAAGATCAATGGAAAGTATGAATGTGACGATATGCCCATGTTTGAACATGTGGCTGATCCTAATGCTAACATACCACAAAAGCTAGTGTGGGAAGACCAACAAGATCACTCACCTGCTGATACTGACTAAGCCTCACATTTACCTCCTCAATCACCCATACACCCTTATCATCAATCCCCAAAACCTCAATCACTAGCCACTAAAAATACCATGCCAATCTTTCCTATACACCCTCAATCACCAATGTATCAACAACCTCCAACTCCTGAAAAGAAATCACTTGAGAGTCTGTATACTGGTGAGACTAAGTTAGCATCTCAAGCCAGCACTATTTTAGTCTAAATAACGAACTCACAAACCCATGTTCTCTCCAATCAAATTGAACTAGTTTCAACAATCATTGATCTTTAACTCCAACAACAACCTTATCTAGAATCAGCAAATGCAGTTGTTGATTCTAGTTCAATTTCTGCAAGTATAGCTTCTACTAAAGGAAATGAGGATGAGATTATTGATCAACATCAAGAAGGAGAAGAGGAAGCTAACTATGTTGATGTTATTGCTTATCATGAATATGATCTCAGTGATGATGATATCTCGGTGAGCAAAAGTTATCTTATGGTTAGTATAAAATGTTGATTATTAAGTCAAGCAAAAGGTTGGAAAGAATAAGAGAGTTGAAAGGGATTATAAAAGAAAAGGAAGGGTTGATGAATGAACAAGAATCAAGACTGAAAAGATTAGGAGAAGACGTTCAAATTAACAATGAAGTGATTGATGCATTACATCAACTGGAGAGTGAACTCAAAGATTCAGTGAAGCTGAAAAAAGATGTAAAAGAAGAGAATTCAAGAAGAATTAGAGATAGCCAATAATAAATTGATCAATGTGACTGAAATGCTGAAGAGGAAAGAACAAGAAGTTGAGGAGCTTAAAATAAGATTATGTGTTTTTGATTCAAGTACTCTTACAACAAAACCAACAAAAAAATCTGCTGAAGTCTCAAAGTCAATCATTCAATATTCAACAAAAAGAAAGTACATGGGTTCACTTAAGAAGGAGGTGAACAAAATTGATGATTCTCCAAAAATATCAAAAACAATGTCTTCTGAACACACTCCTTCAGTGGATTTATCTACTGTGAAAGCCATATCTCATGAGGATAGTGAAAGTGATAAAGAATGTAATGAGCTGACCAAGGATGACTCGCCTAAAGAACAAGAACAAGAAAAAGAAAAGGATGATCAACTGATGACTACCAAAGATATATTGGAAGAATGGCCAGAATCAGCATTGTTTATGACTCTAATCAATCATGGATTTCCATATGACATGGTAGAAAAGATGAGCATGAATGAGATGAAGGATATACTGAAAGAATTCGAGCTTGTGATACAACAAAACTTACCAATTACAACTTGACATGTTGGTTACAAAGCCATAACTACAAGATGCATGACCTGAAAGGAAGATTAGTTGGTGAGTTAAGAAGGATGATGGAGCATGTCATGAAGGTTAAACTAGAAACTGGAATAAGATTCAGGACTGAAGCTCCAATTCCTGCTTATAAGCTTCAAGACAAAACCTTTGTTGATCCAATAATAGTTGAAAGCAAAGATCAACAGATAGGGAAAGAAATATTGATCAAAGAACCAAGAGAGGTGATCCCTGGCAAAGTATGGCCAATAGGGACAATTGTAAGAGAGATAACTGACGAAAATTTTTCTCTAATCTAGTTGTTTGATCATATTACAACTTCCGCTTCTACTGAGGAAAACATGATTATTATCTAGAAATTTGATCCAAAGTGGGACTATGCTCTAATTAAGAGGGTACCTGGAAGAGTTGAATACTTCTATCTACTTGAATCAATTTTAATGCTTTCTGATGCTAATATTCATGATCTTTAGAGTTTAATCATCTCAAACTATCCAATAAGCCCAAGAGGAAGAGACTTCTCTATATTTGTTGGGATAAAAATAAAATTCAAGGATGATCTGTTGAAAAAAGCAAGAAGAGAAGATGTTGAGCATAAGAAAAGAAGCCAAAGAAGATCAAAATTCAACTCCTCTGCATTGGTTGATGATGAATTTCTAAGGAGGGTTGGATATTCAAACAGAAAAATAGCAGCAATCAGGATCATAGAAGGTAATCAATGTACATTACCCATAACTAAATGGGGATATATTGAGAGAACTAAAGAGTTAGTGTTGTTAAGGAATGAAGAAAAGAAGAAAGCTCAAAGTATTAGACTTTTTGATCTAGTGGAACTAAAGCTACTCCACCCAAGTTATACTTCATTTCTTCATGACAAGTTCTTTCCTAAGCTGTCTGATGTAAAAAGCTCAAAATGATTTATATTTGTATATGCATTTAATTCAAGTCATTGATAAAATTTATGCCAATTCATATAAGAGAAGGAAGTATGAATCAGGTCAGCTGATAGGAACTGAGATTAAAGAAGTCAATGAGCTAAGAATCCCTGAGCGAGATGACTTGGAAATAGTACATAACAATAATGTCTTAGCAACTTTTTGTAGGATTCTTTATGCCCAAGACACCTAGAATATTGATGCGGTTAGTACGTTGTGATCCAAGTCGGGTTATACCCAATAGAAAGCTTAGCAAACACCAATTGGTATTTAATTGATGATATGATCATTCAATCAAATATCTACACCAATTTAGAAAATGGGTTTTCTAAATAAATTGCATATGTGGTGGAACAACTTATTAGGATATTTTGTTCCATAATATTATTTGTTATGTTATTTAAGTTAGTTAATGTAACATCAAATAATATGAGGAGTGTATAAGTTATACAATTAAAAGGTTAATTG
>BJCM01083694.1:0-12599 GCA_018326385.1 Flaveria bidentis | reverse complement strand
ATACTTTTATTGTTTTATGCTTCACTCGTGAGAAATTACAAGTACAATGCACAATATAAATAGAAAAAATTAGGGTTTACAACTTAATCCTCAAGAAAACCCTAATGGGCTAAATTAAATAAAAACGGACCATGTATTTAACTTAATTAATCTGCCACTAAGTTGTTTTTTAACCCGAGCTCATATCAAGACTCCACAACCCAACACATATTATTTATATGATTGTGGAAGATAAGCCCATCTATAAAATTGCGGATAATTTCAAATTCACTTTTATAAACATGCCATGGGAAAGTATTCCAGTATTCCTTAACTACAAAATTATCAGAGGTTTAATATGTTACTAGTTCATTAGAGTTGTATTTAATAGCTGAAAAGATAATAGATATTAAATTCTTCACAAGTTTATAATTAATTAAGTCATGGGACTCGAATCCTAATATTGTATGAGGTATGAATAGACAACAAACTTATAATAAAATAGTCATAGACTCGGTACGAGTATTATTGGTCCAACTAATCCATGCAAGTACGATCCCTTATTGTATTGGTCTCGCTATCTCTCTCATATCAAAGGTAAGTTAATCTAATTTTGACTACTTGTTTGTCGCTACATGTCTTCCAATGACGATAACTTGATAAATTTATAGCTACCTAGTCAAGGTATATATGTCGATCATTCGAGTATGTGAAGAAGTGGTCTTCATCATGTTGAACTACATATATATACATGTTAAGAGAGATCAGAAGTACCTCATAATATGTGTATACATATATGAAACACTTTAGGTTGAACTGTATATTTATGGATTAATGGGGTTGAACTGTTGAAAAACGTGTGGTTGAACGGAGATGATCTTCCTAGTGCCTTCCAATTGGTATCCTATTAATTACTTTACATTTGTTAGTATTTTTAATTTATTATAATTTTCATTATTTCTTTTTAAGTGATTAATATTTACTTTTTAAATTTTTGTAAACATTTTTATATTTTTTAAACCTATTACGATATGATTTGGTTTTTGAGACCGACCAAACCAATAAACCTATGAAAGTGCAACAACTCGTTCATTTTTTAATACACCGATCTCTAAGTCCGATTAATTGTACAGAGATCTCACCAAGTGCACATTCTAAGAGCGATCCACGAAATGTTATCA
Organism: Flaveria bidentis; assembly: GCA_018326385.1. NCBI lineage: Eukaryota > Viridiplantae > Streptophyta > Magnoliopsida > Asterales > Asteraceae > Flaveria > Flaveria bidentis. The sequence continues at coordinate 11,439 of BJCM01083694.1, read as the reverse complement.
ACGATCTTTTATTAGAAGCCACGCCTTACGATATGTAACATTCAGGACAAGATCAATTGTATATATATAAACTTTGTTATACATAAATAATATTAAGCAGCTATACTTCAGAAAACCACATATTCATGACTATTAGAACGATGGATATGAAAACATATTTTGCACACATATTTTTAGCACACTTTACACTCAACTGTTAGCAGATGTTCACAAAACAAATAAATAACATTTAAAATAATATTTAATCTATTTCTATTTTTATCTATACATGCATTATCATTAAAAAAAAAAGAAAAACAAAATAAACACCATGTTATCCAGTAAAAATAGTTGTTGTTCACTCTACGACAAATGAATAAATTCTTGCTTTATGTAAAGAAGTCGAATTGATTCCTTAAAATTAGTACAAGGTAAAAACCTAACAACAAATTATGACGTCAACTATGACATACGCAAGCGCGTGGAACCTCAAATTTCCAGAAGCCAAAACCCACGCACCGAACACGTGATCACATATAATGATATAAATATCCCCAAGCCACCCCGTTCATCTCAAAACACCCAAACAAACCGTAACACAAAATGCAAACCCCCGGTGAAATCAACGACCTAGGGTTTTCCCCTAGCTTCAGCTGCTACTCCGGCGACAATTCGACCTCCACGGCGGCCGCCAGAGTCAGCCGTGAGGTCAACCACCAGCACGCCGCCGAGTCGCCGGAGTTCAGCGACATCGACGAAGAGGACTTCGAGTTCTCGTTGGAGTTCTCCGGCGAGAAGTTCACAACACACGATCTCGCTTCCGAAGGTCGAATACTCCTTCCGATCTTCAACACCGATCTGGTGACGAAGGATGACGTAGATCGCAACGATCCTTCCGCTATCATTCCGTTAGAGAAGCTCTTACTTCCGATTGATAACGAAGATGCTCCGTCGTCGTCTTCGTCCGAATCAGAGGAATTAGAGGATACGTCTTCTGGAACGTTCTGCGTGACGTGGCGGAAGGCGGAGGTGAGATCGCCGTCGCCGTCGCCAGCTCCGGCGAACATTAGGAAGAGTAGATCCACCGGATCTGAGGACTCTGGATCTAGAAGGTGGAGGATTAAGGATATTCTTCGCCGGAGCAACAGCTTAGGGAAGGAGACGGTGTTCTTCTTGTGTCCGAAGAGAGTTGAGGCTTCGTGTAAGAAAGGTCTCGTGAAGTCTCCAAAAGTCACCGGAAAATCGAAGCCGGTGTCGTCTCCGTCGATTCATGAGCTGTTTTACGTGCAGAAGAAAGCTGAACAACAAGGAGGAAAGATGAAATCGTATCTGCCTTACAGGCAAGATATTCTAGGGTTCAAAGTGCAAATCAATGGAAGTTCGAATAAGAAGTTACCTTTCTAAATCATCGTCGTTTGATCTAAATGTATCTATCGATTACTTATAATTGTAAGCTATTTTGTCAGATTACATTGATATCTTTGCGTATTTCGTCATGTTCTACTCGGATCTTCATGCCTTTTTGCATATTCGATTAAGGATGATCTGCATGTACGCTTCTTTTTGTCTTCTTTTTCAAAGCGACCATACACATTGATCATGCAATTGAAAATTACAGAAAATGTTGAAAGTGATTACACGCTATTATTTGAATTATATACTATTTATTTTACTGTTAAGTGTTACGGTACAACACCCATCTAATCTAACTAGATCACAACTAATCATACCAACCTTCATGGGCAATTTGGGCACGTGCAACTCGAACAAGTAACCTTAAACGGGATTCACCACTCTAATTCCTAATTGCCTTGACGTTGGATCCAACCTTTCACTCCAATTATATATTAAACTACCTTTAGTAAACCCGTGTATTACAAAATAATATGATATGATAAGACTGAAATTACGAATGAGAAAATTGACTATAAATAATAAATCAGTGATATTAACATTTTAAAATTTTGTTTTAAATTTTTTTCCAAAAAAAATAATAAACATTTTGTTTTAAAACAAACCGTATAAAAATGTCATTTTTAAAAATTTTCTTATTATAACTCCCAAATTAATTATTTTCGGTTTTAAAAAATTGAATTTTTGAAAATACCAATTTTAAAAATATTTCGTATCTTTAAAAAAGTTTATTATTTTATAATTTTTTTGTTTATTTAGAAATAACATTAATAAATAGAACCCTTTTTTATTTTCTTAAATGTAAAAGAATGTTAAATAATATTACTAGTAATTAAGGTAATTATTTAAGATGCGAAAGAGGCGAGAAAATTTTAATGAGTATAATTATGATGCTGTCACGTGCCACCTCAAGTTATTTTATATTAGAGTAGTAAGATAAGATAAATAACTTATCTCATAAAGATTTGTTCAAAGGTAATACACATGGTTTGCCTCGAGAAATTTTAGGCCCTGCGTAAGTAGAAAATATGAGCTCCTATAATATAAAATCAATGACGTCTATATAAAAAGTCTATAATACAATGATAATATTATACAATAAATAAAAATATTATAGTACACCTATAATTTACTTAGTCAAGTTAATCGTAAGACTTATTTAACATTTTTTAATTGGTTTAGATTTGATAAATGATAGTGCGTAATAAATTGTTAATGAACCATAAGTTTTATTATATTAGGATATTTAAATTACTATTGAGTTTGTTAATTAATAGTTATTTAAACTGTATAGGTACATATATAATATAAAAATTTTGAAGCTTTTGCCCCATGAGAAAATCCAAACCTATCCCTCGCCACTCGGGGCTGCCTATGGTAATACACAAATACCTAATAGGTTATTTTGAAAATTTTAAAAATATACATGTTATGTCATGTTCTTTTTACCGACTGTTGGTCAAGAAAGATGGCTAGTTTTTTTTAACCAATAACCATTTAAGCAAAAAATGTAGATTCATTTGTGAGTTATTGATTATTAAAGTATAAGGCGGCTTTTGGTTTACAATAGAGAATCCTTATAATTGGGGCATTGACCGTTATGAACGGATCGAAGTGTGTATGATTACGTGGTAAAATATTATAAATTTATGCATAAGGAATTTAGGTATGAGTAATCGAGTATCTTATAATGGAAATTAATTAATGGATAGAAGTGTAGACACCAATGGGATGGGTACACGATTGTTAAAATAGTTTTAAAATTTGTGGATTAACAAGCAGATACATAGGTGATACTAGTTGTAGGATGATCTAAATTCAATCTATATCTTTTTACGTATTTAATCGAATATATTAACATGTTATGTAATCTTAAAACCTATAATGAATAGTATGTTAAATTGCTAGAAAATTATGATTATATATTTTATTGTCAGCGGATAAAATAACCGTTGGCACATGTAATCTGGATTGTTTGATCATGCCCAGGCTTAATCATGACCGTATAAAGTCAACGGTTATTTATGGGTTCATTTGGTTTAATGCAGTTTTATACGATTACTGCATTTTGACAAATTCAACCCTTTTGTGCTTCTGTAACCTATGTAATTCGCATGAAGTTTTCCTAAAAAATAGGTAAGGATTTGTGTTATTATGTACCTCACATGGATTGCCCACGTCCCACTAAATTCTCGTAGCTAACTGCTTAACTTTCTCAGTGTTGATTGTAAACTCATCATAACCCTCCAATCTCACGTTCTTTTAATCCTGGTCGTAATAACTAGGAAGTTGAGTTTTTTCCGACGGTTACAGGTCTACATCATAAATCTTCATTTCCAGTGACGATATGCGGAACTCCTGCTTCGTTCCCCTCTTAATCGTTTGAAGATAAAGTGAGTTTGATCGAAACAAATGTTCATGTTCAAGGTCAGCAAGTAAATCCGATGTTGGTTTCACATCCAGTTCCTGCAACACTATTAGGGCTTTCTCAACTTTTTTATCTAAACAAGCTAGCAGCAAAAAGGAAGGAAAAGACAAGTAATTGTAGCCTTAAACATTCATCCTTTTACGAATTTTGTTCTTGTGAAATCTGTCACAAAAACAAGTGTGTTGATCTTTGACTTTGACTTTTAACTTTGATTTTGTCATATTTGGGCTTGACCTTAATTAATTGTTCGATTCGATGTTAATTAAAATTTTAAATTAATGGGCCTAGGGCATAGTTTTAGGCTTAGGGTTTTAGCCATCAAGATGGCCATCGGGCTTGCCATCAAACAAGGTCCTGTGCATTAAACTAATCAAGAACGCCAAAATTTACATTAAAACCCAACTAATCATACATTCATGGACTTTTCCTAAAGTCTTGTAAATAAACTTGAATTAGTTTAAAAATATAAATTATCTGATTTTTAAGGCATATAATAGCTTGTTGGAACGGTCTTAACGCGTGGAATTTAAAAACTTAAAAATTTAATGACACGAGAAATAAGATGACACAAGAATGGACGTGACGGGCCAAGGGCCCAAAGGCCCTTGCCCTTCCCCTTAATTAGTCGAGAATCAACAAGGGGGACTTTCCCCTAGTTTTCTCACTTTTGCAACCCTAATCCACCTCCTCCTTGGAAACCCTAGCCACCACAACAAATTATCCTTGTTCTTCATCTAATCCTTCGAAAATCTTTATTCAACAAACCATCAATTTTGGGGTATTGCTTCATCCAAGAACAAGTATTGATCCGAATTGTTCATCCAATCATTCTCCGGTAAGAAATAAATTGATATTATCTTTATTTTATCATTGTATTTGATGAAATTCATCATTCTATACTAAGATTCTTCACTTGTTCTTCTTTATTTTCGTTTTTGGGATGATAACTCTTGGAAGATCTTGGCGTTCAAGTGTTGGAGCCATCGATCGGTAAAACCCTAGTGTATTTGTTCTTGATTGTTCATTGATCTTTAAGTTGGGATTCTAACCTTATGAAATCAGGACTTAATGGTCATCTTTGGGGTCTTAGATTAAACGTTCTTACGGGTTTCGGGTCAATGAAGGTCGAAAATTGAGTTTTTGAATTCAATAGACAATGCTGAGAATTTGGACAGTTTGTTGTTAAAAAAACGAGTCATCTTGTGAAAGTTGTATTGAGGTCATAAAAACTCCAAATGGATCTAATTTCTAGTCTAAAAACAAGTTCAAAGAGTCTTCTAACTAACCCAAGTAGTCTTGCGTCATTTCGACATCGTTTGGTCCTCCAAACACGACACACAAAACTGAAGGTCAAAACTAACGAATCTAGGCAGTAGGTTGTTGTGTTTGTCGAGTCATATCTTTCTCATATTTTATCCAATTGAGTTGATTATTTTTATGGAGTTTAATCTAAAGTTTTATCTTTCTAATGACTTCTATTACGAAACTTTTCATTACCGTTTCGACCTTCAACCTGTTTATTCAAAACTGGTGTGCAATCATCATGTTGAAATATTTTATTAAAATTAAAAATAAAGATTTGAACTTAAATAAACAAATGAAAACAAGCTTAATACTTAAAATTGATGAAGTGACTTTATAAATGATAAAATTAAGGACTATGATGGACATTATGGGCTGGATTTCGAGGACTACACCCAACTAGGTCAACTTGGCCCTTTAGTTTGGTGTTTTGTGTTCTATAGTGATTTAACATTCTTACTGAGCGCTTTGGGACTTTGCTATTTTGAGGTGAGTTTCGCGGCCCCGTTTTCATTTTAAATATTTATAAACTAAGGAAAAAAGTATGCTCACTCTTTTTATGTTGTGAACTAATTCAATCTTTGGGACTGTTGTGTTTACTGTTTTGTAAGTATATATCTGGTACATGCATGAGTTAGTTGTGTGTTTCTTTATTCACAACTATTTAACTCCGGTGTTGGAGCTGACGGACAAGTATTGATAGTACTATTGGGTTGACACCCCCACCCTTGTTTGTTAGTTTACTAGTTGAGACTGACAGTGGCTGGATACATGCCCTAGGGTGAATAAGTTCCCACAAGTTCTGTGTGTACGTCGTAGGTTTAGTTGTGATGCTCATGTTTACATGTGATATTACTTGCTTATAACTGTATGCACTCATGTTCTACTAAACTATTACACAACATTAAGTTTTCTTTTACTATTTAAACCTGCGAACTCACCAACAATATGTTAACCTTTTTGAGCATATCTTTTCCGGTAACAATCAATGAGGATAGCTAGGGATGCTGCCTTAGCGACAACCATAGGATTGCATGATTTAAACTCTTTGGATGTCTTTGACAAATTGCATTGACTTTTATTTACTACTCATTTTATGTTCACTTGTTCCCGGGTTGTGGGATTTATATATATTGGTTTGTATGACTATGTTTATCGTGGAATTGACTAACTACGACACAAGTCTCCATTTGTGTCGGGTGACGTCATGACACGTTGACTTTCATCATTTATTGCATCTCTATTAATTAACAATGTGTTATGACGATCCCGTCTGTTACATCCTCGTGTTTCCGCTATCAGTGGGGGTGTGACAGTTTTGATTTCATAATTTGTTGATTCGATTATGCCCTGGACTTGCAATTTTGTCGGACTGATTAAATAAAATGGGTGTGAATTGGCTTGGAGTTTCGGATGTGAAGACGATGAAGGAAACACACGCGAATTTGTCTTTGGGAGAGGATATGTTTCGGGGAGGAAAGGTTATTTCATCAACTTTGGCTTTGTCAAAAGCTATTACAAATCTAACTAGTACTACACATTTAATGTTTTTCATGATATACTGGATTATAATTCCGCTTTTATGGGTAGAATTTAATTCATTGATTTAATGAATTCAACTTATATTTTTGGCAAACATTGAGATTAGTACACATGCCACCGAAAAGGAACGGATAGGTCGTTTTCTATCACCGATCACATTGTTGAATATATACCCTCAAAACAGAACACTAATGGTGTAAACATGGAGGTAAGTCATTCTGTTTTTCTATACCTATAATTCTTCATAAAATTAACTTGAATATTGAATGTGACACAGGGCTTAGCTTTTGATCATGTATAGAATTGCTAAGTTGTACCATTCCAATGTGTTACTATACTTGGCCACACAACGACCTGCACATGTACAATTCTACATTAAGGAAACTTGATGCCATGCTCATTGAAAGAACTTAAACATGAATTGCATCTTTGGTGTTGGGATGTATAATTAGTTATGGTATTTGATTCATGTACTTAATTTAATGTATTTTGTTTTGCAGGTTAAGATCGTAAACCTTTTGTTTGAGAGAAGACCGAAAAGAATTTAGGATTGGTGGAGCATTGTCACCATAGATTTATGAGATGACCAGAAGTTGTTGTATTAATAAGAGAAAGAGGATGATTCCAAATCAGTTCATTCGTAATGAAAAGGAGGATTTGCAATTTGGTGAGCCTGATTGTCATTCAGTGTTGCTTCCTCCGCGGATTTCATATGGGATGCTAAAGTGCTCCTTAACAACCACCATCTGGTTGTAGAATACTTAATGAAGAAACCTAGCAAATTGAAGAATAACGAAATTTGTTCACGATTGACCAAGCTCGGTATGTGCAATGGTTTTTACTCGCAACTAATTTTTTCATGTCATATGTTGTTTGAAAGATTACAGTGTAAATTTACAGTATGCTATTTAAAACTTTGTAAAAACTGAAAAAGAAGATGATAAGATTTTTATGTGAGCGGGTTGTTATTCTCAAAGAAAACAATGAATGAATCAAACTATAATTTTAGTTTCTGATATTGTTCTCTAATATTTTGTCTTTTTTAATTTTTTATTATTGTGTACAGAAACAAACTTTCTCTAAGAGGCACTCCAAGTTATACTTTTCGAAGAGACATATTTGATCATTTCTATACAAGTTGAAGAAGAATGCAAAGAAAGACAAGCTTCCATCCCGTCTGAATACCAAGAAGTCGCTATCATATACTCTGTTTTGAAACTGATTTGCAGTTGATAGAAAATAAAAGGAAGGATTAGGTGAAAGTGATGGTACTCACAGGTGGTTAGAAGATAATAACTCAATTGAGTGTTGTGACAAACTAATTTTAGTTTCAATATTGATGAATTAGAATTGCAGGAAGTGAATCCACAACGCAGTCACTAGAGTTGAATCAAAGAGAAAGAGGTAGAATCCATGATTTATATTTCATGTTTGTTATGGATTAAATTAAATTTGATGTTTATTTCGTTCTAGAATATAGTTTTTATGGTTTAGTCTAATTTATGTTTAGACATTTTATGTTGCATTTTGATTTTAAGACGTTAAACAATTTTTGCTTCTAGGTAAATTGGCATGGTAGAAACCTTGTGTCAGAAGTGTGCACCAGATCGAAGCCTTTCACTTATATTCCACAAAATGGGGATGCAGTTATAGCTTACTTAATCTTTTGCTCTATGTTGGGAATAAATCTTGCCTAAACCCATTATTTGGATTGAACTTGCAAAATGATTAGTTGTCAGTTTATAATGGTTATCGGGTCCATTCGATCTATTATAAACCAAAGTGATGATTGTATAAAACAGTCTCACCACAAGTAATTTGATTTTTAATTTTTTCTTACAATCTCAAAGACTCAGACCTATACAAAGAAACTATTTGTGTTGTCTCTCTTTTTTTTTTTTTAAGACTATGCATTACAAATTGAATGAGATAACTTGCTATATTGGTTTTGACCAAGTAGTATTTTAAGTTTTATACCATTTTGCTTGTATATATATTGCTATACTGAATATTTTTAAGAGGATTTGATTGTTGATTCCTAAACTACAGTTGTAGAGAAGTGCCACACTCTCTAGGCCCAAATTAATTGCTGCTGGTGCAAATGCTTATGCTTGATTATATATATAACTACACTCAAATCACGATGTGACTACTATTAAAATATATTGGTTGTGTGATTATGACTTATGAGGGTGGGTAAGTTTTATATGATTGGATTCACCCACAAACTTGATATTGAAAGCTAGATAGTGAAATTATTGAATCTATCAAGGAAGAGATAGACTCACTGTTGCCAAGCATTTAAATCTTGATTCAAAGGGAAAAAGTATGATTCAAAGGATGGCACGTACTATGTCATCTAAATCTTGACCATCATGTGCTATCATCATGTGTTACGTCAATACATTTATTTGCCAAGCATTTTTTGTATTTTTTCTTTGGTATAGAGGAGTGGATTACAGAGTATGTGAAAATGTTTAAGGTGTGATTAAAATTATTTCAAAAGGGTTTAAAATTCTTGGCTGAGGGAAAGGGTAACTTGTGTGAGATGCTTAATTCATCATAAAGAAAATGTGTGGAAACATTTGTGTGCTTATTGTTTATTGACTGAAGTCTAAAAATTGTTATTTTAATGCACAAGTATCTTTAACTCTATGATCTTTTGTATGTGCTTTATACTCGTGCAACATATTGGGTATCATTGTTTATTTGGTTGTATTATCATAAATAGGTTTTTTCTTTTTCAAACTAATGCCAATCTTCTGCGGAATGCAAAGAAAGATGGTTATGCAATTATATCACAACTTCTATAAATGTTTGTCCAAATTTACAAATTTTTATAAATGTTTAATTTGTACAAATAAAGCACAAATATAGTATTATTTTAAAAAGTAACTCAATTTTTAAATAATATACAATTTTCATTATTTTCGGTTCTCCTACCCGTTTTGAGTTAAATTCTAAGTCTTTTAATAAAAAAATCCTAAAATCAAGCACATTTAACGAATCCTCGTATTAACATTTAAAATTGAATAAACATTTAATGATTCATCTTATTAACATTTAAAAACAAATAAATATGCAATTTACACAATGAATTTCAAATATTGTTTTTATTTACAATGTAAATAGAAATAGTTTAGTCATTATGACGTTAACTACTTGGCCACCGGACAAGTATAAAGCTAGTTAGTAAAAACATAAAGTTATCAGAAGGTTTTGACTGGCGTTGACCAAAACAATTTCGCTTTGGATCCCAAACCGGTTTGGGTTTAAACCCAGTTTGTACATGTCTAGAGAGGAGAGAGAATAACTATTTTGTTATTAATGAGTTGCAAGAACATTTACTATAATATTTTTAATATATTTTAAGCAGTTGTAAGTGAATTAGAGAGAAAAAATAAGTGAATGATATAAGAAATTTACTGTTCAATCTGTATTTTTTGGAATCACTGTTCAAAATTCTATAATGTTTTTGATATATTTTAAATGATTGTGAGTGAAGAAGAGATAAAAAGTAATGATAAAGTAAAAAAAGAGAGAAAAAATAATGATTTATAGTGTAATTATACGGATAAATATAAGCAATGAGTTATGAATGCTCTAAGAGGGACGAGAGATAAAAAGTTTGAATAGATGTTAACTATATATGTTTTTAAGTATCTCCTATTGGAGATGCTCTAAGACCATTCTCATCGTTGACCGGAAGTATTGGTCAGTCTAAGACCATTCTCATCGCTGACCGGAGATAAAAAGTTTGGGTAGATGTTAACTCATGACCCGTTCGGTGAACCAACCTTTGGTTAGTCAATGTTGTTGGCATAATCTACGGGACACGTGGGTATTTTTACGTAACTGTGCAAGAATTTTCTTGTTAAATAATTATTAGAAAAGGAAATTATACTTCTGTTAATTTTTTATTTTTGATATTTGAGATATTTTTTATGTTTATGATGTGTTCTCTTTATTATTGTTTATGTTTATAGTAAGTGTACGCTTATAAGTTGATTTATTATTCATTATGGTATAAATATAAATATAAACACTTTTTATTTATATTACGTTCAATATTTATAATATTTTTAATTGAATAAACAATAATTATGATTTATATTTATATAATAGAAAAATAATTTGGGTTGGGTTGGTTTGGGTTGATAATAAATGTGGAAATTAGTTTTTTATTATTGGGTTGTGAATAAGGATAGTCTAAAGGATGTGGTTCATATTCTTGTGACAACTATGATTTTTTATACGTGGATTATTCTTTGTCCCATCTTGACACACTTTAGGGTTGTAAGAGGTTTCTCTAACACCTTCTTTTGTCCAGCTTTAACTCCATGAGTAAACTTGTTGAACATGTTTTCAATGTCTACCAATAAATAGCATGTTGACCCGCTTCTCTATTTAGTAATTTTGGAGGTTGTAAACAATTGAGTTATAGTTAATTTAGGCGAATTTTAGGCCGTCTGATGACTCGTTTTGAAATAACCCAAATCAAATAATTAACTAAATAAACAAGACTCAAAATCTAAATAACAATAATCATATGCAGGATCGGTGTTTGTCACTTAAACATAATGTTTTCACTCAAACTCACCTAGAACAACACTCGGGTGTATCAAGAATCAATAAGAGTTGACCACAATATATAAAGTAATATAGAACACAGAAGGATAATTTTCAAGATACTTTTATATATTGATTCTCAACTCAAAATACAAGACTCTTACAAGCAGAATTTGCTATGTCTCACTTGGTTACAATGAGTTTCA
>BJCM01083693.1:0-23727 GCA_018326385.1 Flaveria bidentis | reverse complement strand
TGAATGTGTTTCGAAGCCTCCAAGTGGGAGAATTGTTGGGTGTAGGCTTCGGGGTGGATTAATTTGGAACAGTTGGGCTCGGCCGGCCCAAGTTCTAATTAGGCCCAGTTTAGTTAGAATGTTAACTAAAGGGTGAAACCCTAATTATTGTTTATATATATCTCTTGTACTTGTAATCATTATCACTCAATAAAAGAAAACCCTAGTTGCCCCAAGAGGACGTAGGTTGCACACCGCAACCGAACCTCTACAAATCTCTCGTGTTCTTTATTGTTTATTGTTCTTCTGTTTTGATTGTTTGTGCGCGGTAAACCCTAACATTTTTAACTTACTAACTAAAAGTTGCTTACAAGACTAATAAGATAAATCCATGTCAGGTCAACTGTCCTTCACAAAAATATTTAGTTTTCCAGAACAAAAAAAAGTCTTCTGTTTGATTCCTTCATGAAAGGTTTTGTAAAGCAAGAGACACCATTAAACCTTAACTATATGGTGCGCATCAAAAGAGCTCGAAGCCATCCCATTAAAAAAGAGTCCACAAAAATATATTTTTCCGCACCCATGACTAGATGTTGACCTTATTTGATGATAGGAAATTAGCATAAAATGAATGTTTTGATTTATGTTTTCCTTATTCTACAAAATAAGTAAGAGGAAAACAAGGTATTAATGCCAGGCTTCATATAACTAAGTAAAGTTCCTATATGAAATTATGAATATGCATATGTATAGTACAAAAATATAAAGATTAATACTTGTTCCATGGTCTCAAAACTGGTCACTCTCTCTCTTCCAGTGAACTGATATTTCAGAGTATCCACATGTGTAGAATCATCTTCTTCTGGTAAAGGTGAGGCATTCAAGTCCATGAGTTGGATCCCCACATCAAATTTTGATGATATCTAGATCCAACTACTCGGAAAGAGCTGAAATTTAAAACACCAAATACTCGATCAACATATCATACCAATCATGATAAACTTTAAATGCTAAGATGGTCTTAATGTAAGACGATGTTGATTCCACAAAACCATGAACATACAATTATGACTTGATTAGAATAGTTGAGTTGATCATGGAAGTTGGAATGAGGGTTATTTGCTAACATGTTGAGGTATAGTATAGTATAGTATCGTATTATATAGCAATAAAACACACATTTTAAGTTGGCCCCTTGGAATGAGGGTTATTTGCTAACATGTTGAAGTGTATACTTTCCAACCCCAAGTTAGGAAGTTCTGATTAGAACTAAACACAATCATTTCTGACAGGCAACATAAAGAGGCACACGTCTAGAATGATATAACATTGCCAAGAAATAATTTTTTCAATGACCCAATATACAAGTTGAATTTAGTGAGGTAAAATAGAATTAACTATTACATCAAAGGTCTCAAAAAACACCTAAATTAGTTTAAATTATATACAGAGAACAGATTATCCACAGAGGAAAAAAGAATGTGTAGAATAGTAACTTATGCCCAAAAAAAGGTTCCATTAAATCACAAAAAACAATTTGCCTTGGTCCGTTCTGAACTTTTCAGCTTAAAACAAAGAACACCATTTGACATTGCCTGTCGTCATGGCTCTTTCAGTTCCTCACTGATACAATACATGTATCTCAAGAGAACTGAATCACGAATACGCTAATTCAAAGTAACTATTCCGAATTTACTCGCCTAATTATCATGAACTGATAACATATCCAAATTCCAAAACACTAGAACTCCCAATAACTAGACCCTTAAAATCAATCAAACCCTTTACTCTCTTTTTCTCCCGAACACACACAAGGTTTCTCAACACACTATCCAGCTATTGTTCAATTTGAAACCTTGACAGACCATGAAGAAACTTCATATCAAAACGAAATCAATGATGAATAAGCTAATTCAAATCAACTAAAAACTAACACACTAAATCACTCCAAATTCACTCGTCAAAATATCATCAACCAAGACCAACCACATACCCAAACTCCAAAACACTCAAACTCCCAATAACTCCATACTCATGATCAATACGAACTATTGTCGTTTTTCATTACAATCCAGCAACTATTCGATCTGAAACAGACAAATCACGAACAAACTTCACATCAAAAGGAACTAACATCGAACATTTCAATCGAACAACATAGTAAATCGCCTACGATTCGTAGGTTTGTATGAGATTGAAAGCAATTCAGTAGTTAGATCAATCAAAGTAATGATGATTGTAGATCGAATTACGTACAAAAGCGCACCGTGAAACTGGATTTTGGATTCTGATTTTGACGAATGTGTTTTGATTTTTAGGGTTTTTGCCCGCCAGCTAACTGATGATATAAAGGGGCGAAAATGTACAAACGGGCAATTGAAAACCGCCTATCGACTCAAGACACGCAGGCGATTGACTTGAACGACATCGTTTCTCCGAGTATGTGTTGATAAATTCACATCTTATTAATGTTTTAGAATAAATACTATTTTGACCTCTGTTTTAATCCTTTTAGTTCAAAAAAATATTTTGACATTTCTGTTAAATAACCTAGAACTATTATAAAATACAATATCAATGTTTGATATATCAAAAAAATTGAGTTAAGAGGGTTAAACGACCCAAACCACATGGGTTAAAAGAGTAATTCACTATATTAATTATAGTCATTCTTATAATAAATTACTTTTTCTTTCAATTAAATTATTTACGGTCATTCTTATAATAGCATTATAAATTCTACTTTTCTCTTTGCAATTAAATAATACTATTTTTATATATTTTTTCTTTCTTCACTCACAATCTCTTTTTAAAATTATAAACAAATTATAAGGGTTTAACTCATTTAACAGTGTATTGTTAAATTTACAGATGAACAATAATATTTTTTGAGTAAATACAAATTTTATCCTTTAAGTATGCATAAAATTACGAATTTTGTCCTTAAACTTTAATAATTACACTGAGTACCCTTTATTTGAACATTTGTAACGTTTTTTGTCCTTTTAAATAACAACAGTTAACTTTTTCTGTTATATTTTTGTAAATATCAATTTTGCCCCTGATCCTCAAAAGGACGAAATGTGTAAGTTTTATATATCTTTTATTTTCTTTCTTTGGGTGTTTATTTTATTAACTTTACTTTTTATTATTTCTTTATTTTTAATCACTTTTTATCTAAATACTTATCTTAAATATTATTAACTAGTTATTTTTAAATTTAATCATCCAAATATGATTTATGATTAGTTTTATTATATTAAAATATATAATTAATTACTATTTTATTTTAAAACATTTATCAAATGAATAATATTTATTTTATAATAAAAATATATTAAAAAACCATTTTCAATAAGATTGATATAAAAATGTTTAGAAAAATAAAAAGATTATGTATTTTTTCTAAAAAAAATAAGCAAACAGACCGGGAAATAAATTCAAACATTAAGTATGCTAATTAAATATTGCGAGGTGTTAAAATATTATTGGCGCAATCAATTTTAAGAAATATAGAAAATAGGGTGGCAACATGGGTCAATGGGTTGTTTTATACGTCGGGTCGTGGCTTCGGTTTGACTTTTAACATTTCTTTCTCTATTTTTTGTATAAAATAATGACCAACTCATCTAAAAGTTTACCATAGAGACAAGTTTAAACAAATACTCTGAAGTTTTAATTAAACAAAAACGGGTACTAATGGGTTTTAATTATTATAAATCAAACATAAACCGCTAAAAAATAAAGTGAAAGTGAAAACAAACTTTACAATAAGAACAATTAAAGACTTTATATATTAAGCAAAGTCTGATCATATATAAGACTTAACATATAATAATTATAACTAAATAAAATAAAAAAAAGTTGTGGCCCAGTTTCATACGATATTCGATAGGTTTCTAGTATAATATGTCAAAAAAACTTCTGATATAGTTGAAATTTTTATACCAAAATGGTCAAAAAAGTGTATTTGACTAGTTTAATTTTTATCTAATGTGAAATTACTAAAGTAAACAAATGAAAACATTAGAATTTAATATTCTATAAGTAAAATTTGAATTTAATAAAATATTTAAATTAATTAATTAATAATATTTAAGGTAAGTTTATAAAACAGGAATATTGATAAGAGAGAAAGAAATAAAAGTTAAGTAAACAAAAACATACAGAAACAAAATACTATATTAGTGAAAAACTATTAGGTGTTTTTTAAATTTTTCATTAATGGGTGTTATTTAAACCCATATATGTTTTAGTTTATGTTTTAATCAATTATGTTTCATTAATTTTTGTAAATTATATTTTTAGTTTGTGTAATTTTGTATTTTTAGAAAAACTATTAGGTGTTTTTTTAAATTTTATTTGTTCTAGCTGAAAAAAGTACTTAACAAAATTTAACAAATAACAAAAATGTAATATATTAAAATCAATTATGAAATTACTTTTTTTACAACTAAAGTTAATTTATTAATTATATTTAAGATAATGTGTAAAATAAAAGTGGTAAAAAAAGAAGAAAAGAAAGTAAACAAATAAAAGAAAGAAAAAAATATATATGATTAGTAAAGTTACATATTTTGTCCTTTAAAAAATAAGAGCAAAAATGTCATTTACCATAAACTTAACAGAATTATTTAACTTCGGTTAGTGAAAATGACGGAAGGTGTGACAATTTTTCAAATAAAGGATATTCAATGTAATTATCAAAGTTTAAGGATAAAATTCGTAATTTTAGTAATACTTAAAGGACAATATTTGTAATTTACTTTATTTTTTTCTACTCTCTACTCACATTATTTCATATAATATAAGAATTACACTCGCAAAAATATAGAAAATGATATGTTAATGCTTTGCATCGGTTTTGTCGATGGATACACCCTCAAACCCAAGGAATATGACAAATTGTAGAAACTAGTGTTAGATGAGGTAATTTAAGTATCGTATGTGCTTATATTATTATTTTTTGTTTTTAGTGAATGTACCATGAGTTAATTAACGGTTTTAACCAATTTCAAGTAAGGTTGATCAAATACAATTGATGGTTGACGATACCGATATGCTAATGACAATTGACATGACTTAAAACTCGTATTTTAGACATTGGACTTGTATCAATGAATCTGTTTTAGTTAGGCACACCGTAACCGCATCGATGATGATATCATGTATAGTTATGTCATCTGTATCATTATTTTCAACCTACATATACGAACCAATCAACATCTGCAAACCATAAAACCAATCGCCTACAATAGCATACCACAAGCTACTACACCAACAAACCATAAAACCGATTGGCACTGTCAGCAGACCACAAACAACAACATTGATTTAGCAACTAATAACTAAACCAACCCATCGTAAAGACGATAAGTAGAAACAATCGATCATACAAGCTAGTAATCTAATAAAAACATATTTTTGATTAACGAGGCTCGAAGTCGAACCAAACAATCATATGCACACCCTTGGTTTTCCTAGTAATGCTTTAATAGTAAAAATATATGGATGGTAAAAATATCATTACATGTAGAACATTACACACGTGAGTCGGTGTTTATAATGTTGACTTAAATGATTCAGATGTTATCTAGTATGTTCATCAATCAAGCAGATTCGAGTTACATGCTTAAGTCATAACCGGATGAAAACATGAATCCTTGATTTTTTGCTAAAAGTTTAATGAATAATCAAATACCTTATTTTATAGTTATTTTTTGGTTTCCTTTTAGGCTTTTTAATCTCTTTTTTTTCTTTAATTAATTTCAGGTTTTATGTTAAATTGTTACACCGCCAACTACATTAACTGATTAGCACTATTTACAAATTTTAACACCCCCATTGTATTCACATTCCAAAATATACAACCATGGCAATTAGAGGTAAAAAACGAAAAGCAAAAGCAAGCTTCATCACATATCATAGAGGTGCACATCCAACCCCGTAACCCGACTCGAACAACTTCAATCCGGTAGCTTCCCAACCCGGGTCAAACCCGTACGGTTCAAATCGGTTTGTTCCCTCCACACTCTAACCCAAGTTCAACCTAACTTTTCCCAACCCAACTCGGTTTGAACCCGATACTTTTTTTTTACAAATTTGCCACCCTGAAACCAGGTTTGACCTGACCCGAAACCCAGCCAAACCCATATGGATTTTCTGACCAAAGCCCGACCCGGGATGAACCCGACCCGCTTATAACTTTCAACTCGGTTAGTGCCCCTATAGCACAACATAGTGTCACAACCCGCTAAAACGCAGATCGCAACACCCTAATTTTTATCGACTAGGGGCACTTTCAAAGCATTCAAGGCTGTCTGGAACACTCCGAAACAACCCACATAATTCTGCAGCTACATTGCAGCCTTGGAAGACTCTAGAACGTCCTACGACGTGCTAGAAACCGAGCATAAAAGGCTGCTAAAAAGGACCAAGTTGTGCAGCCCTTGAAAGACCCCGGATGTCTCTAAAGAAGACTACAAAAATCAGCCATGGAGCACACTTGAAAGACCATGGAGCATCTAAAGATATCTTTGTAAAAATCTAGTCTTAGACATTATGTAAGGAGATGTCTAGATATAAAACACTCTAAAATGAATGTAACTAGTATAAATAGGTTGGTGGTGCCATTTGCACTCACCTAAGTCCCTTGTAATCATCAAAACCTTGTACTTGTGTTCTTAGTAATACAAGGTTTTTACTTGTGTTGTAAACATACATCACAAGCGATCTTACTTGCGCACTACAAATCTAACGTTCCCTTACCAAGACTTCCACTGCATAATCCATCTACCTGAAATCGAGAAAGCTGACTTAGAACGAATCTAAGTGCCGCACGTGAGCTGATCCGATCAGTCAACAATAATCTATTGATCTACCTAGGCTTTACCATAATGGGCTTTCTAAATGGACCCTGACCCGGCCCACAACACAAACCACAACTCACATCACACAACTCACAATCGTTCTCAATCAGAAGCCCTAAAACACCAAAAACCTTCGTCTCCTTCACGATTCTCCGGCATACAGTTCGCGAATCCTCCGTCGTTTCAACACTATCTCCGGCGATGAAGCTCGTTCGGTAACCCCTAACATTCTTCTCATATCTATTACATGTTCCATTCGACTGATGTTTTGGTTGATTCTGATTTCTGACTGAACAGGTTTTTGATGAAGCTGAACAACGAGACGGTCTCGATCGAACTGAAGAACGGGACTGTTGTTCACGGCACAATCATAGGCACGTAGCTTTTCATTTCTTCATCATTACATATTTACATGTTTTAGGAGCAGATGTTGATGTTTGTTGAGTGTGATTGAGTAACTTACAAAGTAGTGGACGTAGTTCGACATTTAAACGCTGTTTTGTCTAAGTAGATGGGTTAATACTTATATTGTGTGTTATTATAGGCTTCACATCGATTAGGTTTCAGCTCATGCTTTTATTGCAGTAATGGAGTATTGTAAATTTTTAATCTTAGTAGGGTATTGAATTGGTTAGAAATTTAAGCACAGAGCAGTATCATGTCTGCAATTATATATAGTTTTGCTTTGTAACTACTTAATTATGAATCGTAATCCTTATAGAAATTGGAATTAGGAAAGTTTAAATGGTTTCAGTGTTACTGGTAAATTACAAACTAAAAATTTGGCGTAAATGCATTTGAAATAGTTTAGAGTTGCACATGTAGTGTTTTCCAAGTAGCTCTGTAATATGTACATATTAATATTAATATCATGTATGTTTGGAACAGAGAATAACATATAAATCTGCTATTGCTTCTATGACCAGCCTTATGTTTCATGTATTATTAAGATTGTGTAATTGAAGCTAGCATCTGCGCCCCACATTATAGAGAAGTTGGTGTGGTATCCAATTTAATTAGCCTGCCAAAGACTCTAGTGATTTGAAGTTTGGTCTTTATGCATTACAAAATACTATGCTGTTTGGATTTTGTTTGACAGTTAAACCTTATTCTAAATATTTTTAATCTTTTTTTATTTACCCTAAAACCATGATAGCAATAGAATACGCTAGATAGCGCTGTTTATACATGGCGTGTGTTAACTTTTGAAGCTTCAGCAAACTTGTGATTTCCAACATTTAGTTATGTCAAATGCATGGAAGAGGAAACCTGAAACTTTTGTTTCAACTTTTGAGTAGTTAAGCTCCTTGATCTTGGAATTGACTTTGCAAGATAAAGAGTAGCTTGTTATTAGTTGCCCGAGTAATAATTGGATTAATCAACATGTTTCAAGTTTCAACTTTCAAGTATATGAAGTAATACCTGAACCTATATGAATAAACTCATAAGCATCTACTTTTGGCCAGAAAATTTTTGGGCAATCCTGCATTTCAATGTTCTTTTCGTTTACATTTTTAACTTCAATTCCATGGCAGTTTCAATGTTATTTTGGATTCATTTTATATAGGGGTGTCTAGTTCAAGGAGCAATAATGTGTTAAGGTTGCTTTGAAGTTTGAAGGCTTTTTGTTTCCCTGAAATTTTATACAACTGAATCTTAAGTTTTTTGGTATGGATTAAAATGGGTTGGCCATCAGGCGACTCGGTCCAGGCTGGTTTGACCCATAGTAATTTTGTCCAGATTTCTAGTGAGTACTCGAATATGATCACAATAATTATATTCTTTTGGCAATGATTTATGATTGCAATTATAAAGTACCCTATTGGTGACTTTCGACCCATTTACAATTTAAAATATCGCTTTTTATTGTGCTTTGTTGGCTTGTTAGAGATAGTACATAACATAAATTGGTCCATTAAATGGGGTTGAATTTGCCACTGCTATATTTTCATTTGGATTGATTAGAACTTATAAGCTACAAGGGTTTGTTCTCCTCCTCGTTGCTATATGTTTACAATTTTTAACATAACTAATGTTATTACATACTCTATTTAACAAAAAAGCATACTAGTTGACTTGCACATTGTTATAAAAATTGTTGACTATCAATCATGTCTCTAAATTGTTTTTCAATAAGGACAAATCAGATGCCAAAATCAACGTTTCTTAGTTTCAAGTTGCGGTTACCAGGGTTAAAATGTAAGGTAGGTTAAAATTTGCTCTCAAAGGAAATTTTGCAGTTTCTTCTATAAACTTTTGTGTTCTTTTTGCGGCAAATGGAGTACTTTTTAAAACTTGCATTGATTGCGGTTGGTGATTGCAACTGTTTCAGTCATTAGTCCAAACAGATGAAAATTAAATTAGAAAGACACTTTGATGTTTGCTTCAGTTATTGACATGTTCATAACTGGGACCACTTGCTAAATTTTTCGTCACCGAGCTTTAATTTTGATGATTTTTTTATTGTGATGTTACAGGAGTGGATATTAGTATGAATACACATCTAAAGACGGTTAAACTTACCCTAAAGGGGAAGAATCCAGTGACCTTAGATCACCTAAGTGTTAGGGGCAACAACATCAGATACTACATCCTGCCTGACAGCTTAAATCTTGAGACTTTGCTGGTTGAAGAAACACCCCGCGTCAAACCAAAGAAACCAACTGCGGGTAAGTCTGATTTTTAAGAGAAGTTTAATTCATACTTTTGTTTCTCTTTTAACAAACTGAACCGATTGGTCTGGCAGGTTAGGTAACTTACAAAATAAGTTTGGGTCAAAATATATAAGTTTTGTTATCTTTTGAAATTGGCGGGCTGGGTTAACTTGGAACACCCTTTGTCTTACAATTGTGAATTTTTATACAAGTAATAGTAAATTACACTTTTCATCCTTTTAGTATATAGGCAATTACATCTTTTGTTTTTAAGTTTCAGAAAGTACAATAAACATCTTTTACGTTCAATGTTTACTTTAATTATTGATACTTAAGGATGAAACGTGTCATTACATATATGCTTAAAGGATGAAAAGTGTAATTTGCTTTAAATAATTAGTGTGATGATATGATTCTAAATTGTGTATATTCAATAAAGTTAGTTTAATGAAATGATTTAGGAGGTTTAATGTATTGAATACATTTTGGCAACTTTTGACGCCCATTTCACTAAAAATCCATTTTAGTGGGATGCAAATCACCTTACACTTTACAGATCAAACATAAGGGAATTTTCTTTTTGTTAATAATCGATTTGAAATTCCACTTTATATTGTATTTATCTTCATTAAAATTGTTTTAGGGAGACCGGTGGGACGTGGAAGGGGCCGTGGACGCGGGCGTGGTCGTGGTCGAGGCCGTTAAATTTCTAAGATTGTTATATTTGGTTTTGTAAACATTTGTATTGTTGGAGGTCTGAAGATGGATAACAATCATTTTGCAAGTTATTTTTCCTTGATGTTAAACTTGCCAGTTTCACCTTATGCCCCTTTTGACAAATGGCTTAACAAACACGTCGAGCATGGCTAAGTTTGATTTATGTATGATGAGAAAACTCGATCACTATATCGAGACGTGGTAAGTTTATTATTTTTTATATGTATAATGATACACATAACACATCTATGATTATAGTTCTATTATATAACATACAATATAATATTTAGTTTTCTTTTATCATAATCACATATATTTTACTGATTAATATATACAAGTACATTTTATATTATATAAATCCTATTACATTCATATATGTACTAAGCTATTCTAGTCATGTGAGCCTAATCAAGCTTGATGTAGGCTTGGACTTAGCTTGTTATATAAACAAGCTTTAATCTAGGTTTGAGCTTCCCTCGAGCTTGTTTAAGCTCGGCTTCAAAAGACGAGAAACACATGTTTGGGAATCTTCCTGAGTAAACAAGCTAATTAACATTGCAGATCCATCTGCTACATCATAAAGTTACTACTGTTTTTATGCTTTATTATGTTGCTTTTATAAGTAGAGTATAATGATTGCCCTTAAACTAGACTGACCAAATATCTCAAGTTTGATATTTGAAGAATGTACGTAGGTTAAGTTATTGGTAAAAACGAGAAATATAACAAAAATAACCAAACAAATATCTTAAATCTGAAATTTAGGAGAACAATAAATTTCCGTGAATTATTTAAAAAATAGAGATTGAAATTTTGTGAAATCATATTTTTTCACGTTGTCAAATTTAGGATGTTTAGAAACTTTTTGTCTTTTCTTCCAAAAAACACATGAAGAATATATTAGTGGCGTCCCTTGTGTTATTGATGTGGCGCCCCTTTTCTTCAAAATTAAACTTTTTTATGCTTAAATTAAACCTCTAAGTTAGAGGAGACGATGTCGGGACCAGGTCATCCTTATAAGGCTTTTGTAATAACAAGGAGTTGGAGCATTACAACTTTCAAAAAAATAAATTCAAAACTTTTATAAAATCCATAAGAATAAATATTGTAACATCTACTCAACTTTTGAATAAAAAAACTCTATTTATTTATTAACAAATAAGTATTAAAACTAAAACCACTTACAAAACAATCTTTCTTAATTCAATAAGCAAATACACCACACAACCCATCCATATGCATCCGTCGCCACATGCTTCTAACCTCAAAAACCACTCTACCGCCACACAAACGGGCCATTCGTGAGTCTCTCATCCGTGTAAGTCTACATAATCTTCTACGGACCAAAACATCCCACTATGGGTGATCCCCTTTTTAAACAACAAACATACATGTTCTTCTAAAATCTACTTTTAAATCCATCCATTACCCACTTTAAAAGACCTAAACCCAATTCATCTGATGTAGATAAACACTAGATACCAGTAAACCAATAAGACACACCTATTGGTTTAGTCCGACTAAACATAATTACCCTTAAACAAAGATGTCTTAAGCCTTAAACAAACCCTTGTAAAGTTTTTATAATGTGATATGACATATTGACATAGTTTCATATAACTTGCAAAACACAATCAACCAAAATCCACACCCAATAGAATACAGCCAGAGCTTTTTTCTATCCACACACCCTTTGAATGGCATCCATCACTCCTAACAACAAACCAAAATTCGACCACTACAATCCTCTAAAATCTCACCCAAATCACAAACCCTAACCCTATCATCCTCCAATCGATTCTCGCACCACACTCATCAATGGCGAAATCCGATTCAACCCCTTTAAAATCCGCCGTCGTCATCATCGGAGCCCTAGCTTTCGCCTGGGCGGCGATCGAGCTAGCCTTCAAACCCTTGCTCGATAAAGCTCGAGGCTCCATGAACAAATCCGACCCCAAGGCTGACGCCGATGACATCACCGTCGCCGAGAAGTCGGTGGAGGAACCTGCGGCAGCCGACGGTGCCGACGCCGACGCCGCCGTGGCCGACGCTGCTGCGGCGGTTGATGAAGCCGCGGAGGCTGCTGCTTCTTGATTGGTGATTTGAGTTGTAAGTATGAATAAGTAGGTTGTTGTGATCTACATGTATGATTTGTGTTGGGTATAGCTTGTTTGGTGAATCGATCTTGTAATTTTGAGTCGATTTTGGAATAGTTTTTGTTGTTCAGTGATGTGTTTTTGGTGTTAGATGTGTTTGTGATTTGTTCTTAAGAACGGTGGTATTGTTGAATTCGACGTAATCGTTCTGAAAATTGGTGTCAGTGAGTTGATGAAAGCATCCTCTTGATGCAAATTTGTTATAGAAATTGTGAAGAACATGTGAAATTAAACGATATATTTATGAAGTTGATATGTAGACTATAGAATGCATTACATTACGGGGTTGATGTTGAAAAAAATGGAATTGTGGTTTTTGCTATACACTTAAATAGTTTCTGTTGATTTTGACTTTTGAGAGGCTTAGAGGCTTAAACACTGTTTGGGGCTTCAAATGTGTACATCATTCTCACCCATTCCTTTGGGTATAGTTCATTTTTTATTTTTATTTTTATTTTTAAAATTGAATTAAAAGTTATTTAATTTTTAAATTTATTTAGAAATTTCTATGTGTTTTGAAATATCTATTTCTATTCAATTAAAAGAAACTAATAACAAAATAGATGTGAGTGAAGAGTAAGCCCCCGATATGAAATATTTATTTATTCACCCAACAGATATAAGAATTAGAGATGGAGATGCGGTGGATGGAGTATTATGAGGTGATTTTGTTACAATATAATGATGAGGTTGAGATGTGGACGAGTTGAAATGCTTTTAAGACCATCTCGATCGCACATGCTCAAGAAATGTGTGCGGTTTATGTAGAGTTGCTCGTTAGATGGACATGGGTGGAGGCTGTGGAGCTCTATGCCTTTACATTGTGTTCTCGAGTCTTTATAAGAGAGGAAATTATAATAAAAACCTTTTTATGAAAGTGACCCAAAGAAATTTATGTTTTGGAAATTATAATAAAAACAAGTATAAAGAAGATAAATTAATATTTTTAATAACCTCTTCTATATTTTCTCTCAATATCGTCTAATTTGGCAATAAAGTAAATAAAGCAATTAGAAGATTTTGCAATTAGCCTTTTGTTCTTCCTAATTCTTTTATTTTTTTCTCAAACTCCAAAAAACAAAATTACATTATTACATGTTTTAGATAGCCTTCTCTCGAGAGCACAGGTTTTCATCTCATCTCTTTTCTTTTCTTTTTTCTCTCTTTTTTATTTTTTATTTTCTCATTTATTAAATTCAGAAACATAATGATTTGGTGTATTAAAGATGACGTTTCAACTTTAATAAAAATGTTAATGAAAAGGTAGTCTTATCATCATATTCAAGACAACATAAAAAAATGGTACAATATCTATCATTTTTTTTGCTTAGTAATCAAATCTAGTATTTCATCCAAACTATAAGAATCATCTATGTAACCAACTCTAATAATAATATCACTTGTTATAATTCTTTTAGAATGAGTTACGTATCATTTAAATTTTCTTTACACACTATTGATTAGAATCTTGAAAAATTAATTAAACTTTTATAATCTTGTAAAAATAATTAAACTATTAAACTTCTGATAACATAAAATAAAAGTACGAAATGTTTTTATGGTTTTATTAATATAGAGATATGTTGGTGTCTCATCGCTTTAGATATCTAATAGCCGTCTAAAATGATTAATTTTGTGAATTTGTCTTAATTCCATTAAAATATAATCAATCTAAGTTTTTTAAACCAAACGACACTCTAATGAGGCACTAAAAACAAACTCTTATCTTTAAAAAATATATATTATTTAACTTCGCTATAAAACAAAATTATAAAATTTTATGGCTAAAAAACAAAACTTTAGTGAAACACTATGTGAAGTAAAATTTTATGGTTAGAATGAAAGAACTTGAAAGTTTATTATATTCCAGTACTTCAAAGTTCAAACCTTAGTCCTTTTAAGGTTTAAGTTATAAATAATAGTGAATGACTCAAGATTCAAAGGTTGAAATGCTTGTGTATGTTTTGTTACTTTTTGTATTTATATGTCGAATTATATGTTTCGAATAAAGATAATATTTTTTTCTATCAAATTAAAGCCACGTTTCATTTTCTTGATGCATCTCATCAAATAATAAATAAACATATACTATGTTTTGGCTCATTTGATAATGGTGTGGTGGGGGTGTACCATTAGCATTTCATTTCGATGGAGATATATCAAGGAATGATCTATATTATACATGAGTGGTGTGGTGGACCAAATATATTTTGTTTCTAGTGAAGTCATTTTTTAATGCTTTTATTTTTATCAATCAACCGTTAAAATTATTGGTCTAATTTGTTACATCATTAAAATTGATTAAGAAGAACTCAAATCACTAGAGTTTTTTGTTTTGTGACTAGTTTTGATCATGTTTTATGTTTCAAACAAGAATCAAGCTTCACGTGTAATTTTAATACTTTTGAATTGTAAAAGAAAATACTCTAAAATATAGCATAGAGGACACTAACATGTAGTAGTAAATTGGTGAGGGAGAAGGAGGTCGAGTTTGGTCACGCATATATAAATTTCAAATCATATAAGTTCATCTCTTTCTTCATATGTGAAGCTACAATCACAAATAAAATAAGCATGTATATATATTTATGTCAAAACATACAGATTACCCACCAAAACATTGTAATACGTTAAAAGAATCAAATAATAACTACACGTCTACAAAATCTAAACAACTAAAAGCTTTTACATATTTTAACCAACAATTAACAAAAATGTAACTCCAAAGAATCTCACACAAAACTAGATAACCATTATCCACATGAAATTACAAACCTCGTATGTATTAAGCATACAAGTATAAAAAATACAAACTTTAAGGGGAATTTCTAGAAAAATATAATAATGATGTTATTGAAAACCCATATTTTGGATAGGGGGTGTGACAATAACCTTGGTCAACCCAAATCTTGCGAATTAAGTGGTATGATTAAACTAAAAGATAAGGTCTTTTAAGGTGGGTGGACCATTGTGTTTGATTAAGTAGTGGTGTTAAATGGTTCAGTTAACGGTTTATTAGATTATGATTGTTTTTTAACATACGCATTAACCGAACCGACTTGAGATAGAAACGTGTTGAACTAATTTAAAATTCAACTGATTCAATTAAATTTACAATTCGGATTCGGTTTGAATTCAATTCTAAAAAAAATCAAAATCCAAACAAAAAACCGAGTTCCATAAATTGTATGGGAAATGAACCGGAAACTAAATTCACAATTCGGTTGAGTTTTTTGGTTATAGATATTATTTGGTTATCGGGTAATTTTGATTTTTGGTTTTTTTAAACACCCCTACAAATGAGGCAATTTAACAACCATATATTTCATATATTGTTTTTGTCTCAATCTTCAAAACCCGAATGAAAGCATCAACTCTATTCTATTAGCGTTTTGAAGATTGAGACAACAACAATGAATGAAACCGTCATTGGGGCAGCATCAAGCTAGATGTTGACTCGTTTTTTAAACCCAAAAAAAAGCATATATAGAGATTTGAGGTTGTTTGTGTGGAGAGAAGGGTCGAATTGTTTTAAGCTTATTTTAGTTATTCCCTATACTTTTTCAATAAATTATGAGAAGTGTCTCATTAAGTTGAAAAGTATAAATTGTGTTTATGCGTATAATATATGACTGGACTTGACAGATACATAACATCAATTAAAAGAAAAAAAATCAAATACAAACCTAAAACATATAAAATATTTTGTATAACTAATGAAAATTAAAGACAAAAGCTATAGTTTTCCATATATATTAAAGGATGAAAAGTGTAATGTTTGGTATAAACACATCTCATACATTTTATACATGTGTTCTATTGTTATTTGCAAATAACAAGAGATAAAGCAATACGAGAATGAACTTTAAAACTTTGTTAATTATAACAGCCTTATTGATTTCTTCTTGATGTGCCATGGCTAAAATCTAAACAACACTTGCAATAGGTGTTAGCATGACCGACCAACTGAAACGTTGTATACCCGATGGCCTATTTAAGGGCGGTCTCAAAGAAAACAGGTTTCAACATCTAAACTTAAAAGATAGTAGACAACCGGTCTAAAAATTTTAGGGTTCTCTAAGAGCACTTTTCATGCTAATAACATGTGAAGTAACAAGAATAAAACGAGAAAGAAACATGTTTCATTCATCTATTTAAAAATGTTATACACATAAACTAAACTCGAAACCGACACTATACTAAGTATGAATATTAGCTATATTAAAAAAACTATGATACTAAATAGCAGCTAAGACGACATTAAATACGAATCTATAATATTACTACAGTATTAAGAGGTTTATGTAAACCAGTATGATATAAACATAAGACAAAAATAACACTTTAAATCCCGTACATAGTGCCATCTTGAATGTCACATAATCCGCATATCTTCTACATCTTAAACTGAAACGATCTAACATAGTCCGGTTAATAAGTTCGGTAACACTATTTCACTTCTCATAATAGTAAGATTTTTCTTATAGATATTTACAAAAGAATCGACCCTACAGAATGGACACGTAAGAAAGATGCATGTTATACTGTTATAGACCCCATATGAACACAAACTACTGTATATACACGCGTCATTGCCGTCAAATCTTCATCAATCCCATCTGAAAACACAAATCACGCGATTGAAATATCACTCTCTTCACTCCCAATTTTAAAAACCCAATTTGGGCGACCTAACAATCTTCAATCTTTAATCGACGATCAATAAGAAAGAACCCCTTTTTCTTCTTGCAAAATTCCAACCCAATTTGATCAACCGATCGCCGGCGGAGGTGGGTTTTCAGTTTTCTCACCGACCCAGATGATATTTTGATCGAATTCCATATGGGTATTCACTGAAGGTGCGTTTTGTAATGATTTTGTTGATTTTTTTGATGTTTTGTTACAATTTGGGTGTGGGTTTGCTGTAATCTGCTAATCGCATGACTGTATTGATGTTTTTGTGTTGTTTTTGGGTCGATTTACTTGTTGTAGAGCTTCTGATTGTTGTATTTTAGAGGTGTAGTTTATGCAATTTGTTGAAAGATTAAGTTTTGAAGAATATAAGGGCTTGATTTTGCGTTGGGTTATAGCTGTTAATTGCAAGTTTAAATCAATTTTAGCTACCTTTAGTTGTTTTAAATTTAGATTATGATATTGAGCAATTTTGTTTTGGTATGGAGCAAAATTGTGTAATAATCAATCAAATGTTTAATAAAGATGTAAAGCAGTTATATGGGATAGTGGTGATACGACAAAGTGTTTGAAAAGCATGAACTTTTGATATTTTCTGGAGTTACGGCCCCACTAAAAGTTTAGTAGGCTTTAATGTTTTGATCTGACATTCACCGAAATTTCCATTGCTTGTGGATTTGATCATCTTGAGTTTCCCCAAATTTTAGAGGTCTTTATAATTTTGTTCTAGTTTTTTAATTGTTAATCTCAGTGATTATGTCAATTAAGCACTGTATTAGGTGGAAGTTATAATACTTTACTCATAGTATTGAATTTGGTTTTGGCCAAACCTCTAATAAGTGTTATTTGTTGATGTTTAAAATTAACCTTCTGTTGATGGACATTAAAATGAAAACATACTATACTATTTGACTTTATTTTCCTACTTTTTCTGCTAATTGTTATCTGTATAATCAGGAAATCACAATCAAAATCACCCTTTCTGAAGACTCGAATTGGGAAGTGAAATTCAGTTGTCACTTTAAATGCATATCCAAATAAGTTTGTAATATAGAACAAACATATTATTTTTAACATTATAATATGCTTTTTTTGTTCATTCTGTAGTTGTTTTCAAATTTTACTTTCATAAAAGGTTAAATATTCTGTGTGTTTGTTTAAGTAATTAGATGGTCCTTTTTTGTGGTATGTTTTTAGTTTATTGAAATGTTTACCTTTTCAGATGATTGGTAAACTATAAAAATGTCGGTGGGACACGGTGAAAATATGGCTACGCTAAGCAGCGATCTGTTTTATGATATACTAAAACGGGTAGATGGTGCAACGCTAGCAAGTGCATCATGTGCATGTGCAGCTTTTAGCTCAATGTCAAAAGAAGAAAGATTATGGGAAAATGTGTGTTCTTCAATGTGGCCTTCCACAAAACGAGACGATGTTAAAAAAGTAATATCACAAATCGGGGGGTTTAAAAAGTTTTATGCAGATTGTTTCCCCCTTATTGTAAACAAAAATGTTTCTGAGTTTACATGGAGTGACTATCCTGAGTATCCTGAAGAACTTACTGAAGCTGAATATTATGGTGATTTTGATGAATTTCAAAATGTTTCGCCTTCTGATTTTGTGTCCATAGTGGATATTAGATATAAAGATAAAACAATCTGCTCAAAAGTTATATGGGGTATACCAAATGCTAATGGCTTTAATGGTTGGTTTTATAATTGCCCATTTCGGATTGATCTTTTTTCCTTTTCCAGTCAAGGTGATGATCAAACAGGTACTTTTTTTCTTTCCTGTATTCCAAATCTGTCGGTTGGATAATGGGTCTAAATGGTTAATTTTGTATATGGGTCAAAATATGTTGGATTGTGTATTTGTGTTGGAGCCGACTGATTTTCTTGAGCCTTTTTCTGTATTTGGTAAATGATTAATGTATCAATTATAATTGTGAAAACTATTTTGTTAGTGTTATAAAATAGATTCTGTTAAGTGAAACTATATAGGATGTTGTAAGCCTGTAAGGGCATTGGTTAGGCTACATCTGACCCGTTTAACTTGTTCCACCTCTAGTCAATTTTCTGGATTTCACTTGTTTGGCTAGTTATCTATAAAGCACAACCTAGATTGACCTGTTTCAATATTAAAGGGTTAAAATTGTCAACTCTGTTTGTAAATAATGTATCAAATATGTGAAAAGAAATAAGTGTTAAATTAATGAGCTTATGAGTCACTTTTTTAATAGACCAATATAGGAGGTAGTGAACACATTAGTATACTTGGGGTGATTCTTAAAATCGTATGACCTTTTTGACCCTTTGATTTACATTAAGGTTTATATTTTACTTATTTAGGTTAAGGTTTAAACAGAACAGTTTTACAACAAACGACAATTGTCACTCAGATTGTTAGGTTAACGGCTAAGTCTTGATAGATTGGCCCAACAAATCTCATGTTAAGGTTTTAATCTTTTCCAAATAAATTGTGTTAAAATACTATTACAAAAACACTTTGTTACTATAATAATTCAATCATTTGATGGATATTGCCGCCTCTAGTTGCAACCATTGTTCATGGTATCAGATTATGACACGTTTCTGACAACTTACAAACAAAACTAATTAATTATTTTTGGAAATTAAACTTAATCATCAGTTTTTGATATTTCTATGGGGCCTTAATTCTGCAAATTTGTACAGGTGGCGTCACTCTTTCCACGGCTGATGGTCTACCTCTGATAACCTCCATGGAAAGAGAGAGAAAAGACGGGAAACTTTGGCAAGAACTTCGTGATGGGATCAGGTTATACAAACCAACACAGATTTTATTAGACCTTAAAGTAACAAAATTTCAGCTCTAGTAATAAAATCAAACAAACTAATCTATATAAGCATAATCCCTTATACTAGAGCTATCTAATTATACATTTATGTGTCTGTATGTATATGTGTGTGTGGGTAAGGTTCATGAGGGACTCTTTAAGGTACTAAAGGTAGGGATGATTCTACTGGTGACATATGTGCATCAAGTATTTGTGTGTGTGTATGTGTGCGCGCGTGTCTCTCTCTCTATATAGGTACTATGCTACTGTAGTACCATCTCCGTATGATTTTTGGCTTCTGAGTATTTAAGGCTCTAAAAATCAGCTCTGTATAATTAGTTTCGCTTTTTGATACAACAAAAGTTTCAGATTGTTCATTTTCGTACTAGGCAACAGAACTGATAAAGGGTGATATAAAATGACCCAATTACCCATCTTATAACATAAGTTTTAAAGGCTTATGCTTACATCTAGTTATGGTTATAATTATATTATTTTAGTACTATTTTATTATTTAGATAGTATGGCTTATTTAAATTTGCCTCTGTTTTCTTTTTTCTTTTTTAATATATATATTAGATAAAACAAAGGTTTTCAGTAGTTGCAGAGTGTTTGGTTGGATGGAATGAAATGTAAACTTGCTGGTTGTTTTAGTTTTTTGAATGGAATGGTTCATTCCAGAAAGAATCCCATTTAATTTGTAACCGTCATCTTTATATTAGAATCCAGAGAGTCCCCTCGTGTTTATTCGTGAGGGTCCCCTTGTTTTTTTGTCATTTTGTCAATGATTGAATCAAACAACTGATAATTACGATTTTAACCAGCAAAGACACATCCACACACTATTTCTTACTGCTCATTATTT
Organism: Flaveria bidentis; assembly: GCA_018326385.1. Lineage (NCBI taxonomy): Eukaryota > Viridiplantae > Streptophyta > Magnoliopsida > Asterales > Asteraceae > Flaveria > Flaveria bidentis. Next base: position 2,980 of record BJCM01083693.1, on the reverse strand, counting down.
GAATAGGGAGGTAATTATACTTTGATTCTTTGAAGTGTACAAATAAAAAAGCCATGATAAGAAAAACAATGTTTACTTTTAAGTTTAAACCCATTATGCTTCTAGATAATCTGTGTACTATTCACTTCTTGTTGTGTGTAATTATGCGACATTACATAACCCGATAAGCATTATTTAATTTTGTGACTGTTGCACTCCTGGGTCTAACAACAGGTTGAGCTGGATAGTTGTGAACACAAAAGCGAAAAAAGCAGCCAATTTATCAAGCTGGAGCCCATTGGGTGGTCAAAGACATTGGCCCACGGAAAAAGATTTTTTGCTTCGGTTCGGGTCTATCCTCCCAGCCAAAGACATTATTCCTTGCCAAATGGTTGAGTGCATCCTCGCCATGAAATTCCAGGTAGAGGTTTGATTGATGAGCGGGTTGGGTTGGGTTATTAATGGGTCATATTGAAAAAAGCAGGTTAAAACGGGTCAATTTTACATAATAACAGCTATATTAGCCTATTAGATCCCATTGAAATGTTTACTGAAAATACTAACTTGTAGCATCAAAAGTCTTAAACTAATTACATTTGCAATGCAGCAAGTCAAAAGTACTAAATGCTTACAAATTGCAATCTTTCCTAAATTTCTTTGTTTCAAATTAATATATTATTATCATCTCCATTATAATTGTATAGTTTGCAATCTTGTATAATATATTTAAGGATTTATAAAATTTAACGAAAAAGGGAAAAGAATACCTTCCTGCCCCGTTTCGTCTTGTAATTTTTACTGTTATTTTGGTTTTAGCTCATTTGGACCCGAGTTTGGATACATTATTTCTCCCAAACTAACCCATAAGTTTCACACCTCCATATATATTTGGATTTCATGATAAGCAATAACTAAACACATATTAAAATATATGTTATTTGTCAATAATTTGTAGCATTAATGCTGAATAGTATTAATGGGTCATAAGTATTAAATGCTTACAACCTCTCCTAAATCATCTTATCTTATTGTTTCCCCAAAAAGAACCTTTATTTAATTTAAATTATTGTCATAATAGTATTGCTTGTAGTCATGTGTAATGTTCTAAATTTATTTATAAAATTTAAAGAAAAATAGGAGGGACATGTTGACGGGTCACCCAACCGACCCTTTTTTTATCTTTGAACTTTAATAGCCCTATTTTTCCACCTAACAAACCCGAAAGGTCAACAAAGAGACCCAAATGACTCGAGTCTTTTGACCATGTTTGCAGGTAATCGAAGCGAATAATGATGAGACGACCCTTGAGTTGACCGAACTTTGTATGCAATTGGGTGACATGGAAGGTGCACATGTGAATGGAAGAAACAGTCTACTTGTGCTTAATGAAGCTTTAAGTTGTGATAGAAGCAAGAACTACAATTTAGCACTTGAATCTTGTCATTTATATTCCAAAGTGCAAAGTGAATTTAAGGAAGAAAAAATGAGATATGAAAGCAGGTTAGATAAGCTTTGGATATTAGGTGGCATAACTTTTTCTGTCACGTTATGTTGTTATTTTATGTAATGGCAGATGTCATGATATTGGTTGTTAATCTTTCTTTCTGTTTGTGGTTTTTTGGTTCTTTTGTGTTCTAACATCTTTTTGTGTGTAGTGCTATTACAAAATGGAAGTGCTTATAGTTCAAAACTAGGTGAGGTCATTACAGGTTTATTGTTAGGTTTAACGAGGGCGCACACAAGAACAACAATGTATAAGTGAACACAACAAGAGGGATTTATAGACGTTCGATCACATTGTATGACCTACCTTGGCAATTTTTGATTAACTTTAAAATTATGTTTCCCGCCTCTCTCTCTTATTAAATGAGAATTAATTTAAATATGTTAACTATACTACAATATATTTTAATTATTAGTGTTTTTATTCAAATAATTTATTAGAACATACTAAACCATATGAGTTATATTATGTCTTATCTTAAAATATAATATTAAATAAATTATATTTTTTATTAATTTTATTTATAATTTCTTAAATATTTATTATTTTTAGTTTCATCAATGGACTAATAAGTAATAACATGTAAGATAACAAACATTTATAGAAAATAATAATTTTAACATGTTAAATTTTATTCCACCCGTGTATTACATGGTTTTTAACCTAGTAACATAATAGTTGAGAATCTTCATCGAATTGAATTTAATAAGTCGAATTTTGAAGTTTTCAAACATGATTCGAATTCGATTCATATTTGAACAAAAAAGTTTTGATTCGTATTTAGTAAAAGACATAATTAATCGAATAGTATTTTAACATCCATTCGAAATATCCAATTTTAAGTGACTAAAATAAAATCAAGCATAACATCAAAATATTTCAATAAGACAAAAAGTATTAATTAACATTTAATATTATATATATTTTTTAATTTTTAATTCTTAATTTATTAAGGTAAATTGGACATTATAATCAAAATTATTACTCGTTGGCCGATCATAATCCGTATAATTAGTTTGGATAATAACACTCAAAACTTTTACTTTTATTCCTAACAACAATCCTTGTAACATAGTTATTAGATATTTACGTTTAATTTGCACCGATTTCATTCACAATAATGACTATGAACGAAATATAAAAAATATACAAGTTAAATCGAGTTTAAAATAAATATAAATGAAGTGTGAATGTGAAAGTATTAGATTTAAAAATAAAAATCTAAAAAAAAAAAAACAAAAATAGGTACAACTTATAATGCACATAATACAAAAATTAACATAAGTGTATTTAAATTGCTATAAACACCTAGTAAATAAAGTAACTAAGTAAGTGTATTTAACTATTTATCCTTCTCCTTCCAACGTCTCTATTTTAATCTTTCGGTAAAACTTGTAATATGTTTAAGCACTATTATAATACTAATATCGTATTATTTAATTAAAACAATTTCTCATTATATATATATATATATATATATATATATATATATATATA